>NW_019291531.1:57914-77529 GCF_000500325.1 Leptinotarsa decemlineata | reverse complement strand
ATATTTTAATTTCTATCTCGCAACCGCTCTTTTAAATATCTAGTGACCACCGGCAAAGAAAAAAGTTATACATTAGTGACTTTAGGAGGAAAGGAAATTTTAATTACGGTCAGTCGCTGAATTTAAGTATGCATCTAGTCAATGTTCCCATACATTTCAATATTTGAAAATACTTCCTAATATTATCTTCATAAGTTTCAACATTCTGAACAATGTGGTTGAGTTTTTGGTGGCCCAATTGTATATTTTCGAAGACGAATATGGTGAAGCCAGGATCAGAGATCAGACAAAACTGTTTCAATTCAACCCGCTGTTTCAGTTTATTATTAAACCATAACAATGGGTACATCATGGTACATTAATAATTTGTTTGTAAACATGAACTTTTTACAAAAAATAAAAGTATGTTGAAAGTTCAACATTTAGATTTTGGATAAAACCAAAACTTGCGAAATTTGTGGTGGAAATTACCTTGGAAGTTACATTAATCGAGAAGCTGAATTATGAATTTTGATTTGAATACAATTTCAGGAATATTTACTGTTGAAAATCAATTCAAATATGTCAGTATCTATTATTTTTGGAAGTGATAGTATTAGAAAAAAACACAAAATACTACAGCTTGAGAATGGAAAATACTGACATACAATTTAGTCTGAATTTATAAAATTTCGGGTTAGTTTTAGATAATAAACTTAAATTTCATGTAACCTATTAAATTGAAATTGCTTATCTATCTCTGTTGTTTATTTCTCCCCACACTCGATATGTCAATGTAGATGTTAAGAAAATGCTATTTGATTCATTAGTTTAATCAAATTCCAATCACCGTGATGTGATCATTCACGTGATCATTCAGAAAGTTCAAAATTCTTGCATGAGATTGATATAATCGGTAATAGGAAAGTATCTAAAATTTCACCCAAATTAGCAGATTTGTAGTGGTTGAGGAATCACACGTTGAAAGGTAAGACTTCGTTAGTCCTTAGCTCGCACAAGTTTGAGGGTTGTCGTTCGTATGGGGGTGACAGCTGATTAACGGAAAAACAGATTTTTTGAACAGATATTCAATCGTAGCATGTATAATAGTCTTTAAAATCGTAAAATACAGGTGTCCTCCCTGCTCATAAGAACATTTGTCTTACAGAACACGATGTGCATAATCTGATTTAACATAGGAAGGTGAAGTTAAGTATTCCTACCCATAAATAAAAAAAATTCAAACGATATTTTTCTCACAATATCTTGTCTATAATGAAGTATCTCAATAAATGGAAAAAATTGACTAAGTTTGTCAGGAAATATACTGAAAGTATGTTTAAATATATTTCTTTAGTATTCAGAGTAACTGAGCAGTTCGCGGCGAGAATCCTGATAACAGGTCCTTTATATTTAACTAGCCCACTTTTACTTTTTGTTTACATATCACTATTTTTGAACCTTTATTTCTTTTTTCCTCATTGTAATATGCAAGCCCTAAAGTGGCCTACACACATGGGAACCTGGTTCGCTGAACTTAGTTCGGCGAACCAAGTTCTTGGTTTTGCACAGTACTGACCAAAATTAAAATGGCGAACAACACATCCCTTCCTCCACACATACAGACGAACTTGGTGTCAGTGAACCGAATAAATGTTTTCCAATCCGATGGAAGACCAAGTTCGTGAGAAATTGTGGCGATCTTGGTTCACTGAACACCACACACAGGGTGTGTGGTTCGTGCGAACCAAGTTCGGCGAACCAGGTTCCCATGTGGGTAGGTCGCTTAACATTTAATATATTTGAATTGGTTGCGTTGGCGGAAGACCAGAAGCAAATACATATTCGCGATCTGAGCCAAAAGCTGTTTGCATATCAAATACAAAATATCCTTCATTTCAAAATATCCTGTATCATTATTTTTGATGAGCAATAAAAGTATTATCATTATTTGATGTCATCCTTGCTTTTATTCAGTTGATAGAATGAATAGCAATGACTCATGCTTATAATTGCTAAGAGCAGATAGTTGTTGGTGCAGGTGTTTTCAGTCGCAGACCCAGGACAGATATATTAACCTGCCTAGGAATCTATGCGACTGTATTTCAAGCGGAAATTTACGCTATTGAATTGTATGTGGAGACTATGGAAGAATTCAACCTCATACACAAGTCAATAAAAATATTCTTGGACAGTCAAGCGGTGTTGAAAGCTTTTCGCTCCTACCGAGCAACGTCTAAATTGGTAGCAAATTGCCAAAAACGACAGGAAGGGTTAACAGATTGTCTCTGGTCTGGATTCCTGGCCATACGGGCCTGGAAGGCAATGATGCTGCTGACTCCCTCGCAACGTAGGGTGCTGCAAGCAGCTTCATCGGACCAGAACCTGTCATTGGCATCGCTTCAGGATTTGCCAAACAAAGATTGACACCTGGAAGGCAAGAAGATTATTGGATTTCTGGCAAAATCTTCCACGATTGGCTCACTCCAAGGCGTTTATCCACCCTTGATACCAAACAGTTGTTGGACTACAGTAGGAATGAACTACGACGTCTAACAGGCCTTCTTACAGGTCATTCTCATTTGAATCATCATATGCAGAGACTCGGACTGTCGGAAGACCGTGTGTGTCACTTCTGTTTGGAAAATCATGAAACAGCAGAGCACATACTTTGTGCCTGCCCCGCTGGCACTTTAGACCTAACCTAACCTAAAATTGCTATGTTAACTATAAAACTAAATAATTATTTTATGGAAAGAGCATGAAAAAGGACTGCTTATATGAAATCTACAGCAATTTTCCTGCAACTGCGAGCATATTCAGCCAACATACAGATTATTTAATTATTTTGAAGTCGACACCATTTAAATTTGTAACTACTGATTAGTACTCAACGCAATGAACGAAAAGCTGAATTTCATCAGTTCGGGCTTCTATTGTCTGATTTTATATAAAATAATTTGAAATCCCTGAAAGAACTAATAAAAAAAAAGGATTAATAAAGGATAGCTGAAAATAACAATTATATTAAGCAAACAACTCTGACTTGAAATAACAGTGAAATAGAAAAATTAAACAAAAATAGAAAAATAGAGATTCCAAGCCGAGTTAGTTAACGACGTTTCGATTGTTAGTATCCACAATCATCTTCGGGTGATAAATTTTTCATTAGTTCTTTCAGGGATTTCAAATCATTTAATACAATATCAGACAATGAAAAAAAATCAGTTTGAAATCTGTGTTTCCCGTTAATCAGCTGTCGCCTCCATACGAACGACAACTCTCAGAAGTTGACAAACTTGTGCGAGCTAAGAACTAACGAGGTTTTACCTTTTAACGTGTGATTCCTAACACGGAAGTCATAACTAATTAAATTCAACATGAAACATTGTCAATAACCTTCAAACGAACAAAAGCATTTATCAAAAGTGAATTTATTATTAGGATTTTGTAAACACCAAGATAATGGTGGTTCAATTCAAATTGGCATTTATATGAAGAACAAAGCCAACTTCACGTCTGATTAATGAAATACAATAAAATAAAAAAAGGTTTTGTCGTTCCTATACTCGATTCCTGTGTAGAATCCACAACATAACTGTCAAATTATCACTTACAAACCTTGGCACGAAAAAAATATTAAAACCGACTTTGTTCGACATGCGAAGGACCATGGCAATTTACAATTCAGGAAGCGTTGGCACCCTTTTTTTCGCAAAGCAAGATTCGTCCCAACCCTTAACCCTCCGAGACCAAAACAGCTTTCTGCATCATCACGTAACGCATGTGTCTATTCCTTATTCATAGGTAGTGAAAACGGTAGCTTCATAAACTCACCTCATAAGCTCTAAATAATAAATACAGTTCCCGGGGCTTGGCATCCATTGGTAGGCCACTCACAAATAACGTCCGCACCTGAAAATTAAAAAAAAATGTAAAACACGGCCAGATATTACTGATATATGGTTAAAAACTTTATTATCACAAAAACATTGAATGTTGATGAACATGATTCGAAAAGCGAAAATAAAAATTCAACACAATATTGAATATATTCAACAAAAAAACAGAGAAAGTAATTAATATGAGCAAACATTCGAAAGGAAATTATCCCAATGAATATCAAACACATTCATATGACTAGCTATAGAATATTCACAAGGAACAGCATACAGTGCAATCCAGATAAAAAGATCTTCCCTCAATAAGTCATTTGATATTGAGGATGTAAAAAAATCGAAAGACAAAACACCAGCACTATAGGAAAATCCTTAAGGCGCTCTTATAGCCTTAAGGCGCTCTTTTAGCGGTGCAAAGGTTCTCAGGGAATTTATTCCACATAAACGCAGTTCTCTAGATGAAAGAGTTCTTGAACAGTGAAGTTCGAGGTGTACTGAGTTGAACCTCAAAACGATGAGTAGCCACAGTCCGTCACGTATTTCTGATATGTACAGCTCTTGGTGGAATCGAATGTGCCAAAGTCACTTGAACACTTCCCGTGAAAGTAATAGATACTTTCACATCCAGAAGGACAAATCTCTAACCTTTCTCCGATGTTCCAGGCGATCAAGGTTACACATGATGTTCGCGTCTCCAATCAGACAGATGGTTCTTTTCTGGATGGAACGCAGCAGATTAGTATGCTCCATACATGATAACAATACTCCAAAGAAGGTCTGATCTGAGCTTTATAAAGCATCAAAAGTTGCTGAGGTATATACAGTTTTCTCGTTCTGAACAATGTTCCAAGCTTTTGAGAAGCACCCTTTGCAATTCCAGCGACATGATTGTGCCAAAACATATTGGTGTCCATTTTAACCCCCAACAAACTTATCGAAGCAGAAAGCTTAACTGTCTGACCTGACATTATTATATCCGGTTCGGAAGCATTTATCTTTTTGGAGTAAACCGATGCCTGGGTATTTGTGGCATTGAAATGAACCTGATAACTTTCACCCCAATTCGAAATCACTTCTAGATCCTCATTGAGATATGAAATCTTCTGCTGCCGGTGAAGATGTGCCTCCGTAGCCGATGTCCTGGAATCCAAATGGAATGACGAGACAAGTGTGCTGTCGTCAGCGAAGCACTATATTGGATTCTTCTGTTTTTTCCAATAAGTCGTTGATATACAATAAAAAGAGGTTTGGAGACAATATGGATCCCCGAGGAACACCAGCGTTGATGGTGAAAGTATTCCCATAACAATCCGCATGTCAAAAATTTCAAATAAAAATAACAGTAAAAGTGAAGCCATACTAGAAAGGTTTTTAAAGTATGTATCCAACCTTGAAACATTTCTGACATCACAATACCAGAAAATAAAATAAGGTTCTATTTAATTTCTCAGTAAATAGTGAAATCTACACAAAAATTTCCTCAATCAGATGTTCAAACTGAGCATCATTAACTTACACAACTAGTTTCTGTTTTCTCCCTTACATTCTGAAAAATATCAGGTTTCATTAGCCTACAGCACCTGATAATTTGTTTCCCTCGCCATTTGGTTTTGATTTCAAAGAGAATGATTCTGAAATATGGTTCTCCAAACATTTATTTTGGGGATGGTGGGTGTGTAAAGCACTTCAGGCTTGAACATTTTGACTGTTCACTTGTTCATTTAGACAATTTTTTGTGGAGATTTCTTCATTTATTGGCTACGGATAATTGATGTTATGATATTGTATTATACTGGTAAATAAATATCAATATTAAAAAGATTCTTCAAATGGGGTTTCACTGAAAATGGGGACAGCGCATATAATCCCATCCACTTACTATATTCATTCAGTATTTCTTTTCATTTATCAATTCTATAGCAGTTGTGGTTTTTTAATTTCTTTAGAAATTGTGTCATATAATAAAGTTCAAAGAAATATGGAACGATGACGCCGCCAGCCCATAATCCACACCAAACAGTGACTTTTTCGGGATTCATTGGACGCTCTTGGATCTCGCGGGATTGGTATCGTCCCAAATTCGACAAATTTGTTTGTTCACGTACCTACTCATTCATTCAGAAATGGGTCACATCGCTGAAGATATTCTTCAATGAAAATTAGGGTCAGTTGGCAACTGCTCCAGCGAATACACGTCGTTGTCTATGATGGTTTACCTTCAGTTTTTGGGTCAGTTGAATTTTGTACGTGTGCAGGCCCAAGTAACGATACAAAATTAGCCAAGTTGTGGTCTGCGAAAGGCCGAGTTCTTGTGAGCAACGCGAAATCGGCTGCCTCGGATTTCCCTACGCACTCTCATAGACAGTGGCGATGTTATCGGCAGATCTTGCGTTTTGTCGACATACGGGTGTTGGTCGATCGTTTACTGAACCAAAATCCAAAATTCTGTATTTGTCTATTTGGTTAGAACACTAACAAATTTATTACCATATTTACAAAACAGACATTCCCCCACATACGGGCGTAGGGTAGGGAAGGAAGGGACATAGGTATGTAGGGGGACATGGCAGGAGGATGACTGTTTTGTTGAGACTAACAAGACGGCAGGAGACACGCCGTCACAAGGTCTTACGTTTGGACAATGGTAAGCTCTCCCGCTAGTGTTAGCGGGTAGCTTCCCACTCGAATGATTTACGCTTCAGGCTCCGTCTAGGACGTCTCGTTTTTTACCGAAGCTCCCGCGAGAATTCTCCTTGCAGTGCGATTGCGATATTGCTTGTAAAATGTATACATGAATATCAAAATTTCAAAGCAAAATAATATCATTATTTTCATGACTATGGGATAACCGAAAATCTCTGATATCAGCTGTGGCGTCGCGCGATAAATATATTTGAATAACAATAGGGCCATTTTACAGTTATCACGTTACTCTTAGCTGGTGGACTGGAATATAAATGAGCCACTGATACATTACTAAAATATACGCACTATCACTGATAACCTGTTGAATTTCATTATTGAAAATTTTGTTGATGATTACCAGGTAGGTATAGTTGAAAGGTTCCCAGGCAACAAAACGTTTGAATTTGAAATAGACATTTTCTTATTCAGAGGTTTATACACTGATCGTATCATTTGAAGATCATATCGAAATACCTCCATTTATTTAGAGAGTGTACTTTTTTTAACTTGAAAAGATATTTTTTTTAATTATATTGATACAAAGCTTTGATAAAAGAAAAATACAGCAATGAAAATGAATAATGAAGATTCTTCGTTATATATTTTTATAAAACATTTTTTCTCTTTATTTAAATGATATGATTTTACGAGTATGAACCGGCTACCGACCGACCATTATAGAACGGGTAGTAAGGAGTTGTCTACGGGAGGGGGAGGGATTACAACCACTGTAATTATTTTTTTTAATGGACGAGCTAATACTCAGTTTACAAAACAGGTTTCGCTATAAAATAGCTTTATCAATCTGTTACGTCTTCCTCGTGAGTTTGACAATTGATTAGCTAATACACTATACGATAATCAAACTGAACTTTATTTCACTGTTGATACAACCAAACACTGAAACTTCAACTAATATTCAAATGTCTATCGCCTTATTAGATCGCTCCGTACCGCACTGTCCTCTAAACTTGACTATCGGATATGCACGTGGGTAGCGTTTATATATGGTAATCGAAGTACATCGAAGCCAATAGGGAATTCGCTAGAAGTCTATCGAAACTACGCGAAAACTAGAATAATCGCGTAGTTGAGCGCGATCTTGGCCACGTCACAATTGATTTACGTCAACCAGCGGTGGCAGGCGGTATTTTCTTCAGGGGATGACTCACAACAAAGCGTTCTCATACTGCTTGAAAACGCGTGAGAAAGCTATTGTATATCGAAACACGTGATGCAGTTTGTGAACTGTCCAGTGAGAGTTTCACAATAAAGTGAATCTTGAGTCATTATTATCTTAAAAAAATCAATAATCGAGGAGAAACATAGTTAGTTTTGAGCGCAGGACACAGTGTTTTTCAATAATAGTAATTATTGGTGAATATAAGTATTCAAACACAAGTTAATAACTTTAATAACTTGTGATAAATTTTAACGATGAATTTGTTCTCAGCTGATTATTCATTGATTTCCATTGGAATTTTGGTAAGGCTACCTACAAAAGGCTGAAACAGCAATAAAAAAATGTTGTTATATATACCTATCTGAACATTCATATCTTTGTTACTTGTAATGATTTTATCTGTCGAACCACATGAGTTGAATCCTACTATTAATATATTTTGATTTTTGTAGAGCAAATTTGGATTATTATATATTGGTCCCGAACAAGCTGTGGGGATGCCAAAATTATTAGAACGGAACCAAATCAGAAAATGTTCAATGAGAAGTATATGAAATACTGGGAAAATATAGCTAGTAACAAACACGACGCCCCTTTACGAAAAGGAAGTCTGAAAGTCACGGAGCTACTCACTAGATAATCAACATAACAGCTCTATAAAACGGAAAACTCAGATGCGATTAATGCAACAGAAGACTAGAGGTATCTGTAACTTCGGAGGGTGCCTGTCGAATAAATATAAATAGATAGATAACTAACTTTATTTTTGAAACAATACAGTTAACATTTCATTAAAAACATGATAGAAATGATACCTTCAGGAGTAATTCGATGTAAACCCAATATCTTCGAATTATCTAAAAGAACAATTCGTATGCCCACTCATTTTAAGAAGATTTCTTACTTATACGAGGAATTGGGCAAATTTTGGATATGCAGTTGGTTACCTCGTTCACAGGCAATGCCCTTCGTGGTATTAGCCAGGGGAGCAGTTGTTTTTCGATAGGTGTCAGCCCATTAACCTACAGTTTAGGTATTTTGAGACTGACCTGAATGAATTGTTCTTTTAGATAATTTGATTTACAGCCAGCCTCCAAGTGAGCCCACTCATTTGTGAATAATATCTTCGGTTTCACAACCATCAAAAAATATATACAAACCCCGATCTCACTGTGAATGATATACCAGTTTCCTAATCAACGTATTCTAAAAACACTTTATTGTGTGATTTTCACTAGATAGTTTTACAAAAACGCAATTTGACAAATAATGGAAAAAACATATGTTATGATACTACTAACACAATTCACCAACACAATTCTTCAAATAAATATAAAAAATGAAGTCATTTTCCCATTTCCACAAGATAACAGGTGATTTTTGTTACTTCCACAAACCAACATTTCTGTTCAAGTGCCATTATCTCTGGTTTGCTTTCTCAAACCCAATTACATAAGCTTTGTCACAACTGCGTTTGGTGTTACTAGAAAAAATAATCCGCACCTTCCAAATGAAATTCCATCAATTAACTGCCATCATTTCTATCCACAGGTTTATGAACAGTAACCGACAGNAATAATCCGCACCTTCCAAATGAAATTCCATCAATTAACTGCCATCATTTCTATCCACAGGTTTATGAACAGTAACCGACAGACTTGAAATGAAAATATTATTTTTTCATTTCATAACATATCTCGAGAAAATTTTCATGAATATTTTCTCGTTAACCTTCGGTTTGTTTAGAAGATGAACTACGTTAAATGAATCATGTCGAGTCATATTCTCAGTTTATCTAATTTTAATAGTTCGATTTGTAATGTACCAGACGTCGTTCTGCAGTATTTCATAAGTTATGTAGCATTTACGCCTCAGAATTTTAAATAAATCTTTCAGAATGTTCACTTTTATTTGTAGACAAAAAAAGTGTACGTCATTGATGTTCATATACAAATTATTATAATGCCATCAAATAGACTGATCTACTCATTTTCCTAAACTACTTTTAATATGTAAGCTTCAATAATACCAGATTTAATAACTCTTAGAAAAGCATCTTAAGAAAATACGATAAAGATATCTCCATTGGAAAATCTTTGTGAAAACTATGAGTAAATGTTTTTGGAACCACATAAAAGACCCAAATTTGTCAAGTCTGAATTATTAAATGATCATTCAAACATTCAATAGTGCTCGAGACCAGTTCACAATATTCTGCAATGTTCCAGAACATTTTGGTATATCATGGAATGTGTTGGAAAGTTCGGGAATAATATAGAACTTTCGGGAACATCGCAGATCATTGAGGAAAAATCCAAGTAATTATATGTTGTGATAGCACTCTATCCCCCATTCATGAAAAAAAGTCCCGTTTTATGGGGACTAGAATCTTCATCTTACAAATTTGATTAGGGTTAGGTTAGACCCAAAGTGACTGGGTCTATTCGACCCCCACCGCAACCCGCAAGGGTTTATTGTGGCTCACACCTATTCACACTCGACCAAATAAACCCAGCTTCTTAACGAAGCCGATTCGTTTGTATGGTGAGTGGTCTTTTAGGTCAGATAGTAAGAGTACGGCTCTGCTGAATTCAAGAACCTGATTCGGTTCCCAGCGGATCAGACACAAAATATGTGCTCTGCTGTTTCATCATTTTTCAAACAGAGGCGACACACAGCGACATTCCGAGTCTCTCCATATGATCATTCAAATGACCTGCAAGAAGGCCTGTTAGACATCGTAGTTCATCCCTGCTATAGTCCAACAACTGTCTGGTATCAAGCTACGAAGGGTGAATAAAAGGCTTGGAGTGAGCCAACCCTCGAAGATTCTGCCAGAAGTCCATAAATATTTTTGCCATCCAGATGTTCAATGTTTGGCAATGTTTGGCAAAGCCTAAAGCGATGCCAATGACAGGTTCTGATCCGATAAAGCTGCTTGCAGCACCTTTGCAAGGAAGTTAGCAGCATCATTGTCTTCCAGGCCAGTTTGGCCAGGAATCCAGACCAAAGACAATTTGTTGAGGAAAGTCGTTTTTGGCAACTTGCTACCAAGACGACTCTTGGTAGAAGCCAAGAGCTTCCAACGCCGCTTGACTGTCCGAGAATATTTTTATTGACTTGTGTATCAAGTTGGATTCCAATATCTCCGTACACAATCAAATAGGGTAAATTTCCGCCTGAAATACAGTCACAGGTTGATATCTCTGTCCTGGGTCTGCACCAGAACCGGAAAATAGTATATGGTATGGGAGCTATCTATCCCCCATCTGAAAAGAAAGATCTTGTTTTTACCTAAATTGTATGCTTTTGAAGGTATAATTGCTGAAAGGTTCGTCCTCTAAAAACTTCTGAAACAGTCCAGAATATTCGAGAGTATTCCTCAACAGTCCAAAATACGAGTATACCGGAACATTTTCAAATGTTGTGGAATGTAAGGAAATAGCTGAATTTTTCGAAAATATCCCAGGTTATTATGGAATATTATAAAACAGTCTCAAATGCTGTGAAATGTTCTGGAATATTGTTGACTCTTCGATGCCTTTTTTTTGAAAAAACCCTTATCGCCGAACAGATACATACGGTTTTGGGAGTAATTGAAAACTAATTAAAGAATCGCAACAAATAAATTTACAAAAATCTAAATTTATTAGAGGTACTGACACTACTACTCGACAAAACAATTGAGTAGGTACAATCAGGTGATGGTTCTATATATTATTGATGTAAATACTTGTATTCATTCTATTTTGTATCCGTGAATAATAATGCATCGCCGAAACGGCAAATAAAATTGATAACACCGACTAGTGTACAGCCGCTCGTATCGAGTGCAATATGTTATTATCTGTGAAACATCTTTCTATTTTTTCTGACATATATATGAAGAAATTATCTGATAACATGAAACATTTATCCATTCACCTATCTATCTTAATATGGATCAGCCTTGTGTATCTTGACTTGAGTAAACAGCTGTTAAAAAAAACTGTTAAATTCAAACAACGAGCGCAAATCAAGTTTCTGCATTATTCAAATCGCATCTCTCCAGCGACTACTAAAAACTCAACTTTTGGCGTTAGGATCCGACTAGTCCCGGATTCAATATTGAAATAGTGAATTATTTAATGGCCACCTAGGGAATAGTAGTTTCAGTTATTGTTGGATACTGTTTCTCTGGTGGCCCATTGTAATGAATATTAATTGTGGTTTAATTATGGAAAATGGATATATTCGGAAATGGCCGACTAGCATGCTCGAATGGAGGTATAAATAATAAATCGGCTAGACGGTGGAAACACTTCTTATTGGTATGTAAGCTCAAACTCAGCTGTCAAAGTCTGTCAAGTCTGTCTATCTAACAATTGTTTCAATAAAAACGTGTTTACAGATACTCCAAGTTCCACAAGGATCCAAAAAGTTAATTGAAATTCACCAATTGATGGATGATGAACATAAATTCCATAATTGGAATCTATTGGGTTTCAGTTGCATCCTCCCGCATGAGAAGGAAATATTAAGAGCAAATAGTTGTTGGTTCATTGATGGATTAAAAACACCTTCAGGTTCTGGTGCAGGTGTTTTCAGACGCAGACTCACGACAGAGATATCAAGCTGCGAATGTATTTCAAGCGGAAATTTACGCTATTGAATTATGTGGAGATTGGAAGAATCCAACCTCATACACAAATCAATAGAAATATTCTCGAATAGTCAAGCGGCGTTGAAAGCTGCTGGCTTCTACAGAGCAACGTCTAAATTGGTATCAAATTGTCAAAAACGACTCTCCTCGATAGAAAGACTTAACATATTGTCTCTAATCTGGTTTCTTGGCCATACTGGTCTCGAAGGCAATAAGGCTGCTGACTCCCTTGCAAAGGTGGGTTCTGCAAGCAGCTTCATCGGGCCAGAATCTAACATTGGCATCGCTTTAGGCTTTGCCAAACAAAGATTGACACTTGGATGGCAAGAAGATTTATGGACTTCTGGCATAATTTTCCAGGACTAGCTCACTCCAAGGCGTTTATTCACCCTTCCAAGCAGTTGTTGGACTATAGAAGGCGTTTATTCACCCTTCCAAGCAGTTGTTGGACTATAGAAGGGATAAACTACGATGTCTAACAGGCCTTCTCACAGGTCACTCATTTGAATCACCATATGCAGAGACTTGGACTGTCGGAAGACAGTGTGTGTTGCCTCTGTTTGGAAAATGATGAAACAGCAGAGCATTTTGTGCCTGCCCGCTGGGGACCGAATCAGGGTTTCAGAGTTTGGCAAAGCCGTACTCTAACCATCTGACCTGAAAGACTACTCACCATGCAAACTAATCGGCTCCGTTAAGAAGCTGGGTTTATTTGGTCGAGTGTGAATAGGAGTGAGCCACAATAAATCTTTGCGGGTTGCAGTGGATGGTCGAATAGCCCCACTCAATTTGAAACCAAACCTATCATAACCTTCATCTTCACGAAAATATTGACCCAACACTGTTTGGAAAACGTCATTACTGTTGAAATTCAATCAATTCCATAATTCATCACAGTTTCTTTTGTACTACATAGATTCTAAGCCAATGAATTCGGACGAGTATCTATGTTTTTTTTCAACAAATATTCAAGACTTTCAAACCTTCCAATACTAAAACAAATCGAATTGTTCACAAATACAAGGTGACAACCAACAATATCGCGAAAATTTAAGAAATGTCACCTGTGATTATCATAAAAAAATTGCATGAAGAAAATATCTTCAAATATGTTTCTGGGTACTTCATTAAAAAAGGCCTGGAAATTAACATCTCTAAAGGTCCATTGGATAAATGGGATTGTTTCCCAAACGCGTATTCGAAACCGACATCAAAGATTACCAAACAATAATATCTCAATACCCACTTCACCAGAAAATTACTGATGCCTCGAAAACAACTCGTGGTGTAGGATGTACATTCTATAAAGCTCTTTCCTTTATTAAAACGGCATCTGGTAAAGAGTTTTTGATAATTACAGACTTTCTCAACTCCCTTATTTCCTTGCTGAAAATATATGCCCATCACCAGGACAGTAACCCTCCTATAAATTCCCTTACATACTGGGATTATTGGAAATGATGTAGCCGATAAACTTGCCAGAGAAGCTCTAGAAAATCCAGCATGTACTTTCAGTATGAAAGTATTGCCAACAGATCTCAAATCCTTTTTTTATGGCAAAATTGTAGAAATGTGGAATCACCACTGGTCTCAAAAACCCTTCAAACTAATGGAAATCAAATCTACATTATATCCTTGGAACAACAAAGCAACAAACCGGTTCCATCAAGTCATAAGTACCATATTACGACTGGGCCACACTCGCCTTGCGCATGAACATCTACTGAAGAAAGAACCGCCACCAAAACGTTTTGCGTGTGAAGTGCTTGTGACTGTTAATCATGTTCTGGTTGAGTGCACGCTCCTCACAGTTGAGAGACTGAACAATAAAATTCCCTCCAACCTAACTGAAATTTTCCAAAATACCAATACGAGCAATATTATTGAATTTTTTAAAGAATGTAACATTTTATTCAAACTGTAATGTGAACAACTGCATATTTTAGATATATTTTATATGTTTGCCGCTAATAGCTACGGCTGATGCGGTTTGTTCTAAATGAAAAAAAAAAATAGGAGGAGCTTCCTTCTGTATATTATAACCAATGTGACTAAAAAATAGGATTTGTGAAAGTGCGAATTGAAAACTTGTTACCAAGAAAACATGCTCGAATGGAGGTATAAATAATACATTGGCTAGCAAGTGTGAAAGAGGAATTCAGAAAGAGCTGGGGAACGGCAGTATTTCTAAAGAAACGTTTCATATCGGTATGTACGCCCTAACTTAATTAGCTGTCGGAGTCTGTTGAGTATTCTCATAAAATTGCATGACACGAGCAAAAACCTTTTCTCGCATATTTACACAACAAATAAGATACTGTGAAATACTAATACGTTTTCATGGTTTCAAAGGGCAGGTAAACAGTTTGGAGCAAAGTGAATCATATTCAGTGCTTCAATTTTCATATTTCTTGACTCGATGAAAATTATTTTCCAATATAATTTTTGAATATGTGGCTCCAGGGAGGTGTAACAATGGAATCTGGTGACTCAATAGAAATTGTTGCTTAGCAAACGCATTAAAGCTATATTTTGCAACTTTGAGTGCAATCAACTCTTTACTGGGGTATTATTTATTTAAATTAAATTTTTTTTACCATTTTTTCAATAATAAAAGCTTTTTCACTTGTTCGATTTCAATTATTTTTTATTGCAGGAAACCAAAAAAAGTAGTTTTCAATACTAATTGTATGTTCAAGAACATAGGCTTTCACAGCTGGACTAACGATTAAAGATAACAAAATTCAGGCTAGTAAGACGTGGCCGAAGGGAACTTGTAGTACCAAACGTTTCGTCTGATACTATGGCAGACATCATCAGCTACTGCGGCAGACATCATCAGCGTCTATACAGTCGAAGCATATACCACTGAAGTTCCATTCGACCACGGTTTACTAGTCCTGATTTTGTTTTTAATAATTACATGTTCATTAGTATTTATGCTGCTACAGACCATGCTTTTGGGCTCTTCAATACCTACAAAGGAAGGTCTCGAAAAGGAACTAGGCATCATTAAAAATGACCTTCAACGAAATGATTACTCCAAATTGATGGTGGAACAGACTTTAGCTAGAATACAACAAGAGCTCCACAAGGAAGAAAAGCCGCCTTTTTTAAAATTATTATCTCAGAAAAATGATTTGCTTAGAGTAGAAAATAGTGGCACATCACTTATCTCTGCAAAATGACATAGTTCGAAAACATGCCACTTATTGTATCTATGAACGATTTTAATACTAATCATTAGTCCTTCCCCCAAAGTGACGCCCCTGAAAGATTACCTGACATGTGGGATATTGAGCAAATAGTATCGTAATTAGTAACAAGACAGGTGAACTGAACACATGCCAGCCATCGGTTGTGAAATTATACAGTTTTCAGATGGAAGGTTAGCTTTTTGTGGGAAAGCATATTCACGGTAGACAATAAATTTGGAAGTGAAGCGTGTAACCAGGTGCAAACGCTTTTTTATCGGAAATACAGGTCTGATATGAACACCACGTCAACCCTTGTACACTGTTACTTGTTTTGGATTGGACAGATTGTTGAATGTTGGAAAAAGCTGAAATTTATGATCATGATGAAATTTACTAGATTTGAAATATGAAATGCCGTTAGTTTGTTAGCTGAGAAAACTTTTTGTATATAGTATAGAAGAAATTGCCGATGACCGAGGATTCGATGTACTGAGTTCAAGCTATCAGCCAAACAACGGGAGTTCTTAGTGAAAATTCAAATGTTAACGGTTTTAACTTCCTTTTTCACTCATAGAAGAAATATATTTTATTTAAATGTATGTGTTTTATCGCGTATTTTAATAATGACGCAGGTGTGTTCTTTTGTCGTTTCGGGTTTGCTGTTAACAC
This sequence comes from Leptinotarsa decemlineata, assembly GCF_000500325.1. NCBI lineage: Eukaryota > Metazoa > Arthropoda > Insecta > Coleoptera > Chrysomelidae > Leptinotarsa > Leptinotarsa decemlineata. The sequence goes on along the minus strand of NW_019291531.1, from coordinate 61,275 downwards.
ACTGAAAGCCAAAGGATTGTTTAAAGGTCGCTTTCAAATTAGAAATATTCCGAATACACAAACGCTGAAAATAATTCAATTTTTTTTTGTTAAACTCGCACCAGTATTTTGCACTTTTCAACCTGTCTTACAGGAAAGGAGTTTTTCCTACTTGTTGGAAAATTGCTCGCGTTTAGCCTTTTCTCAAAAAGGGCAAAAAAATCTTTCAAATAACTACAGACCAGTCGTTTTGCTATCAGTTATATCAAAAATCATGAAGAAAGTCGTAAACCATCATATTCTCAAATATTTGGAAGGATTCGTCATCTTGAACGATCATCAATATGGCTTTCGGAAACTAAGATCAACAGGCGACCTTCTATCGTATGTCACCCATATTTGGAATAACGCAATCGAGAAACATAGAGAATTAAGAGCTGTTGCGCTTGATATTTCTAAGGCCTTTGACCGAGTGTGGGTTTTGCTGGCCAAACTTCGATGCTATGGTTTGTCGGATCATTTCTGTGTATGGCTCCTAAGCTTCCTGAAAGAACGTTCCCTGCAAGTGGCCGTCGATGGATGTCTCTCGAATACTTTTACCATCAAAGCTGATGTTCTCCATGGATCCATATTGTCTCCAACCTGCTTTTCATTGTACACCAGTGACTTTTTGGAAAAAAAACAAAAATCAAATGTATTGCTTTGCTGATGACGACAGCACACCTGTCTCATCATTCCATTTGGAATCAAGGACATCGGCTACGGAGACACATCGTCACCGGCAGCAGGAGGTTGCATGTGTAAATAAGGAGCTAGAAGTGATTTCGAATTGGGATGAAAGTAATCAGGTTCAACTCAATGCCACAAAAACCTAGGCATTGGTTTTCTCCAAGAAGATGAATGTCTCCGAACCGGACATGATAATGTCAGGATGAACAATTCCGCTTTCTGCTTCGATGAGTTTGTTGGAGGTTCAAATGGACAACAATATGTCTTGGCACAATGCAAAGGATGCTTCTCAAAAGCTTGGAACACTGTTCCGAACCAGAAAACTGTACACACCTCAGCAACTTTTATTGTACTATTAAGCTCAGATCAGACCTTCTTTGGAGTATTGTTCTCATGTATGAACCTCTGCCCCCAAACATACCTTGAAGTTGCTGAATTCCATCCAGAAAAGAGCCATCCACCTGATTGGAGACGCGTACATCACGTGCAACCTTGATTGCCTGCAACATGGAAGAAAGGTTGGAGATTTGTCTCTCTCCCATAGATACTCTCACGGGAAGTGTTCACCTGACTGTTTAAGAACTCTTTGATCTGGAGTACTGCGTTTATGTGGAATACACTTACTGAGAACTGATTTCCAAATGGATTCAATCTGCAGCGATTCAACTCCAATCTAAATCGCTACTTTCGCTACAACTGAATCAAAAATAAATATTACTAAGTATAAAAAAAATGTTGAATATCCAAAATAAGTGATGATCTGGAGTACTGCGTTTATGTGGAATACACTTACTGAGAACTGTTTTCCAAATGGATTCAATCTGCAGCGATTCAACTCCAATCTAAATCGCTACTTTAGTACAGGCACCACTCTGAGAGCGCCTTAAAGATTTTCCTGTAGTGTTTGTGTTTTGTACTTAAAAAATATTGGTTTATATCATACCAATTCATACTTGTGATGCAATGTTTGGAACCTTTGGTTTAGTAATGAATATTACTTGAGTTTTATCCCAACACCAAATCGTTTTTTCAACATCTCGACACGTGTTTGAATCACTAATTGATCATCTCCAAGAGGAAGATCAAACTGTTCAATCTTCCTTTTGAAGATGATATTACTGGAGTTTTATCGCAACACTTAACCATTATTTCAATACCTCGACACGTGTTTTGATCACCAAGTGATCATCTTCAAGAGGAAGATTAAACAGTTTGATCTTCCTTGAAGATGATCACTTGGTGATTTAAACACGTGTCGATAGGTTAAAATAGCGGTTTGGTGTTGCAATAAAACTCCAGTAATATTCATAACTACACCAAAGGTGTCAAACAGTGCATCACAAGTACAAAATGTTACATGTTGAAATGTTACTGGCCTTAATATCAACTTTATCTATTTTATTATGAAAACAGGACAGTTGTACAAGAAACTTTGTATGATATTTGTGTTAAAAGTAAGTTTTATTTTGTTTGTGAATTTGCTCAACTCGCTACGCTCGTTTCGCAAACTTTCTCATTCACAAAATAAAACCTCACTTTCAACACTCATATCATAAATAGCTATTACCACACTCTGAAGTGAAGGCTTAGGTTAGTTAGAAGTTATCTCATACTAATAAACCTACCTGATCAACGCTATGAAGGCGCACCACCAAAATAATTAATTAGGCAATGAATAGAAATTGTCTGTGTGGTAGACTGTCGATTGTAATTAGTCACAAAACCTTAAGCTGCTCATTACTGCAACTTATTTGATGTTTTGTATATAACCCTGATCTATTTGAGTCCCGGAATGCTGAATTTCCTTGAGGGGAAACTCCTCAATATCCCAAGGCATTAAGTATTATCCCTTTAAAATTAATTTTCGTAAAGCACGTGTTCCGTAGTTTCGGCGGCGTTAGAGGTGCGGTACCTGCACTTGCAACTCTCACCGTCCAATCTGCCCATATTAAGGAGGTGAAACCTTTCAAAACAGTTGGTCTACGAGGGCAATCCCGTTAGCATTCTCATGTCTTTTTTGTCTAACCCTAGAAGCTGTTCAGCTTTCAATGGCGATACAATAATAATTTTTAGCTCATCTTTGTCCTAAAATTATATTTCAGTAATATATTGCTTGATCAAATTTCTCTTGTCGGATTTCTTCCTTCATGTGACTCTTCAAGAGCCCACAGAAAAGTTTCAGTCTTCATTACCATTGATATTCTTATGACTTGGTATCTACATGAAGTTTTTTCATGCTTCTTCACGAAAACTTTTCATAGGGTTATATAATTTGTGTACTAGTTCGTTCATGTTTGTCATGTTCTTCTCTGCATGATTTGACGAGTAGTCCAGGTTATTCTTTGTCTTGCCCACACCATCTTGGATCATCCACCTTCAATCCATCGTTTTAACATGGGTGGAACAACGCCAGTCACAAGAGGTAACAACAGTGAAAAACTCTCTCCGCGGCAAGTATCAGCACAAACTTCGACAGATTTGGTCATCGGAACTGTCGGGGAAAAACAAAGTTGCTGCAACAGATATGCTTTCCGATCCAATCTTACTCTACTCGTTTGGAGTAGTCAAGTGGACTCGGGAGGAGCTGTATCAACTCGACGTAAAGACCCAAAAAATCATGCATCTCTATAGGAGTTTGCATCCCAAATCGTCC
>NW_019291531.1:2216-57328 GCF_000500325.1 Leptinotarsa decemlineata | reverse complement strand
TTAAAAGAATTGAATGTTTATAACAAGTCTGAACTGATGAAATACACCACGAAACATTGTCAACCACCTTCAAACAAAAGCTTCAATTGTATTTATAATCTATCAAAATTGAAATGTAATTGCAAAATTTCGAAACGGATCCACTTTTGCCAAGCTAATAGGGAATTAAGATTTTGAGTACCATTTGGGTTTGAACATATGTGTTCAGTGTACAAGGAATAGGACCGAATAGGACCGTTTCAGAAAATGACAGATAGTTTTGTGACGTCGAAGTCGTATCCGCCAGTGATAACGGCACATACGAATACATCTTCGACGAAACCAAACTATTTGTCATTTTCTGAAATGGTCCTATCCAGGAAATAATTCGCAATAATTAAGTATAAAGCTGATAAAAAAAACTTGTAAGTGATATTTTGTACAAGTAAGAAATAAATCCATTCCCGTCCCGAAAATCAAATGAAACGTCGTTCAACGGTACATTTTTTCTTTTCAACTTTGAGAATAGTAATTTCGTTGATGTATTTTACTATGGCTTCTTTGATACTATTCAGTAATGAATTGCTGTCCTCTTTCGATAAACATTTTTGCCAATATATGTCTGTTTCTTCATCGTTACAAGAAAGAAGGTTACTTCGTCATCACTTTTCAATTCTAAGTGAATTTTTTTGGGAGTCAACTGCTATGACCATTAGCCTCGTGTTCTGAACAATTGAACAACTAAAGGATAATTACTGAACATTCTGTAATGTTTTGAACAATTCTTGATGAAGTGCCAAGACAAGAGCCGGATTAAAATGTATTTCATTTGTTGCAATTTTATATATCCACATATTAAAATATTTTGGTTTGTGTGACAACACTTTATTTATTAGCATTATTGTAACTGTACAAATATTGTTAAACTGAAATGACACTTCTTGGCAGTGACATATGAAAAGCAAGAAAACAACTATCCAGAACTATTTTCTGCTGTACCTCGTTTGATGGGTTCAACTACCGTGAGTTGGGCCTTGGAAAATAATAGTTAATTGACCATTTGACCGCTGACTCTTAACACACCCACAAACAATAATAGATACGATATCACGAGATCTAGGAGTTCACGTGTACAGTATGGCCTGTAAATTAATAGCTTTACTTGAAACTTAACTTTGGCATCAGTTTCAGCTTCGATCATGATGAGAAATAACAAAGATATATTTGTCACGTATATAGTAACCATTATCAGTCAAATTTCATTTATTGATTTCAAAAGTGAGATTATACTTTCGAATGCATTTCACAATTTTATCCCTATTGCTTGTAAAATTTAGAAAAATACTTTTCACAAACTTCGCGTTCCCTGAACCATCTTCCTACATTTGAATGAAAATCTATTAACTGTACAGCTAGTCAAATTTAGGAACAGCTTTCTAAATATCGATATGATCCAGGTTTTTTGGTCTAACATAGAAATAATGCCAAGGCTTTTTGAATAGTTTTGATATAAACGTCCTTATCTGCTGAAGATTCTATATCTTGTGATGAATAAATTGAAGTAGTGAGAATGAGTATGATAGTGAATGAATCGAATAAAAATGGTCTGTCTTAATCGAAAACCGAATATCAATAAAAACATTTACATCTTAGTTCATGTGATGATATATTATTATTCCGAAACAACTGAACAAAATGTAATGATTAGAGGAAGACTTGAGTAAGTATTCGCAAATATTTACAATCTTCTCACAGAATCGAAGAATGATAGGATTGCACCAAGAACATTGTATAGAATCAAAATTGAAAATTTAATATGAACAATTGTCATTTGGTTTAGATAGATATCATCAAATATCAAAAACTAACACAAACTGGATATTGACTCAACCTTTCATTTAATAGAACAGTAAAAAGCAGCAAATAATTACCTCATCAACCATCGAGTTTTTTGTCATAATACTAAAGAAGCTATAGCGCTATAGCTGCAACAACTTTCACAAGAACTGGCTGTAAAAGACAAATACATAATATAATAAATATGTACTTATTGTTGTCTGTTTATTGAAGAAACTATATTGGAGATCTCTATCAACGCGATTTAACCCAAAATTAGTATTTTTATAATTTTTGTCTGTTTGTCCGCTCTAATCTAAAAAATGTTCAACAGATTTGGGTGCGGTCTTCACTAATATATTTTGGTAGGCTTCACTTAGCATATAGTGTTTGATTTATTTCAATCAATTCACAAATGGACATGTTATGTTATTTTGAAGAATCAGGTAAAACATCAGTTGGAAAAATTACTATAAAAATATTCCTTACAAACCATGTTGATATTTTTATATGCTTCTACACGAATTATTAATTTGCATAATGAGGGTCAATCACTTAATTCCTGACATTTTGTTATTATCCCATTGTTATTTACTACCTGACTGGTACCTGTTTTTTTATGTAGATGCATATAAAAAGTAAACATAGCTTGTAAGGAATAGTTCTCGTCATCCTAGGTGAAGATTAGGTATATCAGTGAATAACAATAGTAGTAAATAACAAAATACTAGGAATCAATTGATTGATTATGCAGGTATTGATTCGTGTAGGCGCATACAAAAACTTTTATATAATTTGTAAGCAATTATTTTAGTCACCTCCAGATTATGCTAACTTGGTTAGAGAAACGCGGCATCGAGAGACATCATTTTTGTTGTGGTGAGAAAGTGTTTTCGAAAGTATCATCCGAAAATGAAAAAAAAAACTTGATTTTGAAAATATTCCCATAACAAAACGGATTAATATTTGAGTTTTCATTGATCTTTCCAACCGTCCTAAGCACATTTGAATGGTTCAGCTTTTATGTAATTACTTTTTTGTCACTGCCTCGTTCTCTCCCGGTTGGATAACATTAACGCGCATGCTCATAACTTACTTTTCCTTCCGGCAACCTAGCTACGAATTGTTTATCAAACTGTCTATGACAACTTGAAATACATGACGGTACTTAAATTTTTAATTTGTGATTGAAAATAGTATATCACGCACCTAGGGAGAAAAGTAAAGCTTCGACATAATGTCGAAAATAATAGTAATTTACCGACTCCTGATCAAAATTTCTATATTTTTTTCTCCCCTGTACACCGTTCGAAAATTTGGAATTTCGACAACTCAAATCCAAGTTTTCGGCAATGCACCAACTTTTATCAAGAATAACATTTTCTGATTAAAAAAAGTTTCATGTGTGGTGCAAATTTTTTGAAACTCACTGTATGACATTTAAGTTCGTATTCAAATGAAATTTTCACTAAGCAATGATTTCTTCAGGTGTGTTGAACACGTATGAGGAGCTTTTGCATGGTGCCAAAGCCACATTATACTCCATATCCTCTATATTGAATAAATCATAAAACTTCATTGCTCTTATATTTGAATTTGTTATACTGAAAATTTTTTGCCAAAAAAATTATCCTATCAAATTTGTCTATTTCTAGTCATGTGTGTCGAAATAACCAATGAAACCATCATTACACTGATAACTATTGATAAAATTATTTCGTTAGTTATCAATGTCCTTGGGATATTATAGCTGATAATTTCACTCGTTCTCACCAAATTTTCAATGGAATGTCGATGTGATACATATAGTATATACGTGTTTCTTCAACAAATTCATTTGTATGTGCAGAGTTTAGTATTCGTTTTAATAATAATCGTACAATGAACGGGATAAATAATTTTGAATACACCTAATTGCAAATTGATTTCTCATAACAATCGAAATGCATGAAAAATGACAAATACGCTCGAACGACAATAATTATTATACTATTTACAATACTATAAGCCGACTGATTCGTGATTCGTAACTTCTAGAATGCACCTGTAATGAACAAATATCTTGTGGACCAATAAATGAATGCACTTATTTGTCCGTTCAAGTTGAACATTACAAAACACCGACCGTGAAGAAATACATTACCAACCGTTGAAGAAACAACAGTAAAAACCGAACACTCCGGTTATTTCGAATTCAACACAACAAAAATTATCTAAGTGAAGCAATCTAGATCGGTACGATTACTCATAACTCTCTATTATTAGCTTCTATTTGCTGGATTTGAAAAGAAAAAGAGGCTTTGTATTGAATATCTCAGAACTCGAAAGTTTTAAAACAGTTACGTCACGCATCAGTTAATTTGCAACACATCACAATGAAACTATTTCTACAGGATGCTCATCTATATTGTTAGACAATATATTTGAAGGTGAAAATGAAACAACCTAGATAATGAATAGGAAACTATACTGGGTCGTATTAATGTAGACAACATTTGGAATTTCTTTTTTGTAACGAATTTGTCACAAAATATGTCGTTTACTATTAAACTATATCCATCCAACAAACAGAGCATCCCATATGCGAGATCAAAGCATGAACACCACGCACATCTGCATCTATTGGGTAGAAAACAAGCCTCCTTACGCTGGCCAATCAGATTTAACTGCAATCGGCTGCCGGAATTCATTGTTTCAGGTATATCGCTACAGTGTAGGAGTGGTAAGTTATGTTTTAACCCCACACCGTATATGCACACACTGTGGTGACTTGAAAGATCACTCATCATACAAACTAATCGGTTTCTTGAGAAGGTGGGTTTATTTGGTCGAAGATGAATAGGTGTGAGGCACAATAAACCCTTGCGGGTTGCGGTGGAGGGTCGAATAGACCCACTCACTTTGGACCTAACCTAACCCAAGCGCGTGCGTACGTGAGCAAGATAAAGATTGTTATGTGATGTTATTCGTATGAGAAGAAATGCTTTTCTCCTGTTTCAACGAAAACAAAATAAATAATTTTTCAGGAAAAGGCAACGCTTCATACCATTCCAGAAAAGTTGAAAAAATTCCTACTACAGCCACCAAAAAAGCTAAAATTCAAGACTGGATGAGTTTCAAAAGTATATCATTCGATGGTAAAAGCAGAACTTTTATGGATTGTGGATGAACATAAAACCAAATACAATAAATACATTGTTGACGATATTGCCAAAGCACGTTTTCTCCCTCACCACTGTGAGCTTATTTGGGCGGACATAAAAAACTATCTTGCCACAAAAAAACTACTTTTGAATTTTGTGATCTTAAATATATTTTTAGGGAAGCTTTCTCGTCAATTACCGCTGAAACATGAAATAATTGCGTAAAACATGTGAAAGATAAAGAAGCAATGAAAATGTTAACATTAGACCATCTAATGAATGATTTAGTTAATAGAAATTCGTTGATAATAAATCTTGATAATTTTTCTGATAGTAGTTCTTCATCATCTGAGTAATCGGTCTAAAATGACAAAAAGATTCATTATTTTTTTAATTTATATGCAAAACGTCATTTTGAAGTCAAAAACTGTTTACCCGTTTATTCTGCTGAAATAAAATGATCCCAGATATGAAAATGTTAAGATTAGACCATCCAATGAATGATTTGGTCGACAGAAATCCGTTGATAATTAATTTTAATGATGCTTATTCTAGTATCAGTTCATTAGCATCTGAGTAATCGGTCTAGAATGACAATAGGATATTTATAATCATTTTAAATTACACTCTAAAATGTCATTTTGAAGTCAAAAACTGTTAACCCGTTTGTCCTACTAAGATAAAATGACCCCACTTTTTTGTACTTCATTTAATGTTAAATTAGTTAAACATTGAAAAAATTAGTCGTTCTTTAGTACGACTCTGTGCAAGCAGCCTTGTCTGGGAGATCAGCATGATAATGTTTTGGAGCACTCCGTTGCTTGGATGGACAGAGTTTAGTCGAAATTAGCATTTTCAGGAAGTGCTGAATTGGGATATTTGTACTCAATCGAAACATTTCATATGAAAATGTTGTTTTTTGCCACTATATTTTTTGCTTTTGTGAATGAGTATATTTATATGAAAATGAATTGATATAATCTGTGTAAATTCATTTCTTCATAACATTTCAACCGTGTTCGTTTTGTAAAATATTTTTGGGGAAAAAATTATTTTGGCTTGCTGCTTTTTCATCTTTATACACAAAAATGTGGGAAAACTTCCGGAGGAAGAAAGAAAACAATTAAGTTCCAAATAAACTATTTACGAAGATGTGTAGATCATGCATACTCGTAGAAGTAACTTTCAGATTGAGTACTTGAAGACATTCATTCATACGCTTATTTGAAGGTCTTTAAGTACTATCATCGAGACAAGAGTAGAGGAGATGAAAAACCATTTTTTTCCCAACTAGTCTTCCCTAAAAATACACCCCTTCCAATGTAAAGTATTCGAGATTCGGAGCATTTTCAATTGAAAAAAAATAAGCATGCATTTAACGATGTCGTCTTTATTCAGTCGTTTCCGGCGACATTTATTATACATTTTTTATAAGTTAGTTCGCCACTCACGAATTGTATTTTACGAGTACTGAAGGTCAGTAAATGTTTATATATTTTCTTAAGTACAAAACACAAGCACTACAGAAAAATCCTTATGGCGCACATGGTTGATATTATCTTCCTCGTTAACCTTAAACACTACCACAACAGAGCTCAGATTTCTTTCTGAAGAAACACAGTCCAAGTATCGATCCTGATATTCTGTTATAGAATAGGGATGTTATATACAACTTTCTGGCTTCATTATTACGATAAATTATTGTGCCAAGACGTTGGGTATCCAATTTGACACCCAAAAAAGTAATCGATTCAAAAAATCGAATTGTATGTGTGTATTCATATGATTATGTGAAGTTCTGTCAAATTTATCTTCAAAATTGAACTGGATGTTTATCATCAAACTTTCTTCAAACATATCACTTGCTATCACCGAAGTTTTATGTCAGCCTATGTTCCTCTATCTAAATGAAAAAAAGAGATCTCAAAGAGAAACATTAAATTTTTGGTCTTTTTCAATAGATCGTTGATGCATCATAGAGACAAGTGTTGAATAAGAAAACTATATTATTGACAAGGTAACTGCATAGTGATTGATTTTAGACCAAACGAACATGATATTTCAAACTCAAATAAATTACTAATGGAAACGATCGAAAATAGTCCGTGAAATAAAGAAAAGAATTAACAAAAGCAGAAGGTATGAACGCTTAGATAATTGGAAATGGATCTGGGAAATACTAAAATCGCTTTTCAATGAGAAACCGCATGATCTTTAAATACATTTGATTATTTCACAATCTCAGAAAATACTGGGTAGTTTCACTTCTACTTATTCATTGTTACCAGTTCCGGAAATAAATTGTACAAATTATTCATTCGTTTGTTGGTAGCTAAAAAAGAGAAATAATTTGATGTATTGCACTGTTGATACTTCCACATTATTTTTCTCTGCCTAGAATAATCATTATCGTCTATTGAAAACACCCAAAAGAACAAAAATGCTTTCTCAACGCGCGTTTCGCTAACCAAGTTAGTATCATAAGGAGATGACTAGTTGTCTTTGGTTTCAGTCATATCCTGATGATGCTAACATGGTTAGCGAAACCCAACGATTATGGACATACAGTATTGCTTACTTTTGCGATTTTGTTAGACACGTCATAAAACATATTTATTTTAAGCACTAAATTAATAGAATAACAACAAATCCATTTCTGAGAGTGAATTTATGCCCTCTTTTGCAGCGAGGAATCCATTCTTTTTGCAAAGTTGTGGAAACCATATCCTTAGCAATAGAAAAAGAGTGAAATATTACATCATTAACACCACTGAACACTGAAATAATAAACAATGTGAATAAGTCTATGTCATCCATTATGTTTTTAGGTACTTTATTGCAGAATTAAAATACAAGTAAAAATAAAATCAATAAAATTTCTAGATTTATCTTCCAATCAACCCAATAATGAATCATTTTCAGGTTCGTTTCTGTTTCTTTCCAGGAATAATTCAATTGAATAAATAATCAATTTAAGCATTAATTATATTTAAAAGTATTCGTGATTTATTGGTTATGTTGTTATCTTCACTGATAGTAAATTTTGGGGAGTGGACTCGACAGATGTCAGATAAATGAAAAAAATTCTTTTCTACTTTGATGCGTACGAATTTATCTAAATTTAAATAAGCGACTGTGTAGAATATGTAAACAACAAGAAACAGTAACAATCATAAATCTGTGACCTTACAAGTTACGTTCCATGACTAATTACCCTACATAAAAAATATCGAGTTCAAACATAATCATGCACTAATTAATTACAAGAACAAATTACTTCATTCTCGGGGCATATCTCGATGCACTCCATCTCAAAGAAAAATCCCAAACTCGGTCTCTTCACTAACTCGAACTGAAGAATTGCGATTTCACGATAGCAGGAACAACAAAATCACGATTAACTTTCGAAGCCGACTGGACTACTGTGAACTGAACGGCAGCAGGAACAACAAAGTCACGATGAACGTCCACAGCTGACTGGACTGTGAACTACACCGTACGAGAGACGGCGCGGCGGTGCTTACGATAGTCAGAGGTAAACAGCGACTACTAAAGGTGGTGATACTGACACTGGCACGATTCTACGAAAACACGAGGGTTGCGCGAACGTCAAACGCGAACGCTTTCTCTGATCGGTGTATGTTCCAAACATTCGAATTTCGAGCGACCGCCTATTGTTTTAAGGGATGAGGTGATGGGGCGTTGCCAAATTGTGGTGTTTGGAGAATTTCCTCTAAAATGTGTGCACGGAAGTTGAACATCATACGTTATCAAACATGTTTCGTATGAAAGTTTTAGATTTTATATATTCACCAATTGAAATAATTTGTATATTTCCAAATATAATTATGTCGATATTGTAAAATATGTCAATTGAAAAAATTTTTCTACACCAAACGTTATCAAACATGTTTCGTATGAAAGTTTTAGATTTTATATATTCACCAATTGGAATAATTTGTATATTTCCAAATATAATTATGTCGATATTGTAAAATATGTCAATTGAAAAAATTGATTTTTCTACACCAAAATATAGATTCTGTTGATGTTAATGATGTACTAATATTCTCCTATACTTTTAAAATACCGATATAAATGTTCACTATACCCCTGCCCCCTGTCTTTCATTGAGCACTTCTCATCTTTAAATTAAAATGAAACAAAGTGTGTGGAGATATCATCGAACATTTTTATTCTTTCGGAAGACCTAATGATGGCGTTATGTGTAGAATATAACATTGTTCAAATGTCTTCTTTGGGTGGAGCGCATCTGAAACGTCCAATTTTCATGACTCTAGCTCAGTGGTTCTTAACCTTATGGTCATGCGGGACCATTTGACAAAATTTCTGTCAGGCCATGGACCACCAAGTTGGTTAATTAGTTTGTAGTTAATATAAAGTACCTTACGATAATTAACAATTAAATACAGTATAGTACAGTAAATAAATGGAATGGTTGTTCTAATCCATCTATAAATAAAATACGCATATCATTTGATGTCTTTTAATCATTAGGTAAAATCTGTAACTGTAACAAAAATTGCATTATAAATCAATGAGATTTTTGTGATTATATACTCTTAACTAAATTCTGAATCCTTGGTTCAGTGTTACTTAAACTCAAACGCATATCAGCAGTGGCATCCAACCGATTTCGGTGCTTGTTTTTAATAATTAATCAGAAGCGTCGAAAACATAGATATGTCGAAGAAAATGTAGTTAGATAACGAATAGCAATGTCTCGAAGTTTTGGTGAAATTTTTCAAGATTAATTACTGATTCGAATGTATCTTTCAAGTTGCTGACGTGTAGCATATCAATTACTTCTTCTTGAACTCCATCACCTCAGAAACGTTCACAATAAATGGATTGCGGATCAATTTTTGAATACTTTTATTCTCGCGGTCGGAAAAATAGCGAATGAATTCAATTTTCAAGTTTTTTAAATGTAATATGTGTACTTTTGTATTTCTCCTTCAATTTCAGCACTCTGTTCATCAATAATTTAATTAAGCTTATCAAACACAAAAAAGTTAATACTTTCGACGTTGTTGATCCATAGCTCGATTTAAGCGATAAACGCACTGATTTTATCTTCATAAGCAAAAATATTGCTCATGCCTTGCAACTTCAAATTTCCCGACCGTTGCAGTAGAAGGTTTAATTTATTCAGTTGCGCAAAAAATCGACCAAATAAGCAAAATGTATTCGAAATTTGGACTCGCAGTACTGATCAAACAACTCTTTGTTTTCCTTGTTAGTTAAAATATTTTTACTTCCCCTCTTAATTCGTACAACCTTAACAACATGTTTCCTTCGGAAAACCAACGCACTTCCGTGTGGAAAAGCAAAGTTTTATGTTCAGAGCTCATATCAGAACACAATTGTTTGAAGAGACGAGTATTGGGTACATTCTTTTTAATGAAATTTACTACTTTTATAGCTATTTTCATCGTCAAAGCAAAGCATTCTGGAAGCGTCTTGGCAGCTGGTGTTTGACGATGAATAACGTTTTTATCAATGCTGCAAGACCAGAGCGAGAACCAAGCATAGCAGGAGAACCGTCCGTACAAAACCCCGCAAGCCGTTCCCACATAAGTCCATGTTTTTCCATATATTGACTTATTGCATTCATAACATCTGCACCTTGCGACGTCGTTTCAATTTCTTGAGAAAATAGTAACTCTTCTTAAAACATTTCAGCGGCGGATCGCATTGTATCGTGTCGACTCATCTAACATATTTTTTAGGATGGCTTCGCGGACCGCTTGGGATGCTTCCAGGGAACACCAGTGGTCCCTGGTTAAGAACCACTGCTCTAGCGTATAAATCAGGCTGACTTCGACCGATGGCATGAGCTACGTTGGCTTTGAGGATCGCTGTGATTTGTGGCTTATTCGCAAAAACCTGCGACTTAAGTAAACCCCACGAGAAAAAGTGTAACGGTGACCCGTTCTCATCACCTCCCTGACCTCAAATCGCTCGTGCAGAATATCCAATGTGGCACGTAGCGCCGTTCTGATCAAACCACGTGTCGGTGTCCAGATCATCCATAGTGCTCGCCGTTGACAATGATGGCCTGGCCAACGTCGTTCTCGAAGAAATATGAACCGATGACGCTGACGGCCCAAAATCCACACCAAACTGTGACGTTTCGCGATGGTTTGGATGCTCTTGGATCTCATGTGGATTGGTATCGTACCAAATTTGACAATTTTGTCTGTCCGCGTACCCATTCATCCAGAAATTGGCCTCATCGCTGAAGAAAATTTTTCCATGGAAATTAGGGTCAGTTGCCAACTATTCTAGAGCACATTCAGCGAACACACGTCGTTGTTAGTGGTCGTTTACCCACAGTTCCTGGGTCAATTGATTTTGTACGGGTACAGGCCCATGTCACAACGCAAAATTCGCCAAGTTGTGGTCTGCGGAAGGGCGAGGTTTTGTGAGCAAAGCGAAATCGACTGTTTCGGATTTTCCCGCACACGCTTACAGACTGCGGCAGATCTTGTATTTCGTTGACGTTGGGTGTTGGTCGATCGTTCCAATGTCCAACATGCATAGCTTAGCTCTACTGTATTAAATCTAGGTACTTCTTTGGCAGCTTACCGCTCAGGATTGTTAAAGAGATCTCCTCTAAACAGAGTGACTTTAATTTTTTAGTACGATGACCTTTCCGATTCACGACTTTCTAGATGATAGTACGTGATAATGACCGTGTGCATGAAACTTTAAATTTTGAGGAAAAACCAGGGTAGCAGTTAGATGATTTCATCAACCCGGAGATTAGACATCCATGTTCAACTTCCTGAAGCGCATGCATTATTTTAAACATAATCTAGGAACGCTTTTATCACTGAAACCTCAATAGGTATAGTCGAAGTAAACGATATTGTGCACTCTTAAAGTTGTCGGCTCTCTCAAAGGCCAAAAAGACTAATACATAGAAATGAACTGGCAGTAAATTAGTCCACGTGGACTGTAGACTAGGCGGTTCGTATTGGATAATTTTCACTAACCGAGTTGGCTGAAGAGTCATAAAATTAAATTTGAAGTCATGTTACGGTGAAGAATAGAAATCGGGGAATGCGGCCTTGGTTATCGCCATCGTGTTAAGTTCAGGAAATGATCGTGATTTGAGTGTTGAAATTCGATATTGGTGTAGTTATAGTTACTTAAAATATTTGTTTTCTGTTCAAAATGTGGCGTCCTTGGACAGGTACTAATAGTAGTAACGAGTGTGATAACAACGCTGATTTTTTCCAGTAAATAAGATTCCGATGCATTTGAATATTGAAACTCAGAGTATGTTTCAATGTATAAAATAATCTAAATCTCAAGTTTGGTTTCGAGGGAAACAAACTATTACAAGCAACATGAGATTTGACCGAAATTCCTTTCTCAACTGTACGTGAAATAGTCAAAAACAAACCCTATGAACGCAAGAGGCTTCGTGATACAGGATTACCAAAACCTTTAGATGTTCGTCTTATAAAATCATTGAAAAAAACAATATACGACTGTTACAAAAGCAATGAGATTTCTACAACTGAAATCATAAGGAAGAAATTGTAACTTCCGACCATAACATGACCTGCTGTGACAAAACTCTTCAAAATTTGATAAATGAACTAGGATTTAGATTTAAAATAATAAACAAACGTCAAGCAGTCATGGAAAGCAGAAGAATAGTGGAATTGCGTAACAAATACAATGAACAAATAACTAAATATAGTCAAAAACAACGGTAAATTTTCTATTTAGACGAAACTTGGTATAGCACTCACGACACAGTTACGAAAAGGTGGACTGATGGTTCGAGAATATGTACGCCCAGCATGCCTGCAAACAAAGGATTGCGACTAATCATTGTGCATTGCGGAGGAAGTAAAGGATGGGTTTTTAATTCTTTGAATTTATGCGGAAAAAAACTTGAGGACTGCAATGTTGACCATCATAAGAACATGAAAGCTAATATTTCCGAGAAATGGTTTGATCCCATATTTGGATGCGAATAGTGTAATAGTTCTTGACAACGCTTCCTATCATTCGCGACAGCTCCTCAAAGTTCCTCAAGCATAAATTTGCTTGAGGAAGCTATTGTATAGCGAAACACGTGTCGCGGATTTTGTAAAACCCTTTATAGCGAAAATCATATAATAAACTGTAATAATAAGTTTTTTAATATGAATTTTCATCAAGTATCGGTGATTTTCATTCATGTATTTTTTTCGACGAAAAAATACTGCCTAACATTTGGAGATTCTCACTGGATTGTTTTTCTTGATAAGCGATATCAGTTATGAATGTTGAAGGAGAGCAATAACAGACTGCCTTGTGTAGCCTTTCTTCAATCACTTAGGTATTGTGTATAAAAAATAGTCAGACCTCATCGCAACTAATCACACGCGGTCAGTAGTCGATTGTATCGCTCCGAAGCACTGTCAGGATTTTCACGGTATGGATTGTTCAAATGAATAAAATTCACTGAAATATACTGTGATACTTACTCGTTGAAAAAGAAACCAACGCTACTGAAAATAAGTTGTATTTCTCACGAACGGAAATGAGATATTTTATGCACGACTGCTCTGTACGGAAGCTCACAGACAAGAGGGTTGTCGTTTGACATGCACTTGATTCGAGAAATTGTGTTTCCGTTTTTGAACGGGAAAGTTTTGGATATCATTCCGAAATGTGTACTCCTCAAAAGTATTGGATATCGATGATGACAACAGAAATTTTATCTCATGTTTCAACCGCTTGAATGAAGATTTTCTCAGAATTCAGTGTGATTTCGATGAATTTGGATATATTTTTCAGAGATCACTCCAAAATTTCAACAATATATGTCGTTCGAATGGAGTGCCAACAGTGGGAAGAAGCCCGCGCTATAAACTTTTCTGATTTTTCGTAAAAATCAACTGAATAAGGTACCCATCAAACGAGATATCACAAGACACCGTTTCTATTAAAACAAAAGTTGGTGGCGCCCACTCGACGCAGAATGATGCAACAGTATTGTCTTTCTTATTAAGAAATGGTAAAATTGATACGCTCCCACGTGTGTTTTCTTTATTGTTGAAATATAGTATATTATTTATTCAACGAGCGAAAAACGTGATCATTACTTGTGAAAATGGAGTTTGTCGAAGCTGACCCTCGGCTCGCTATTATAGTATGCCAAACTTTTTCTATAATTTTTAACAGGAATGAATAAGAATAAGATTCATTTTAAAAGGATATCCCGAATATTAGTGATTGCGATCATTGCGATTCCGATTTGCTTGAAAGGGTTATTACTGGTGACTAAACCAAAGTCCAATCGTCCCGAAGAAAGAGCCCAAGAGGGCCAATAATAAAAGTCAAGTTCGATCAAATATCAAGGTTTTACTATCTGTTTTCTTCGATGGCGTAGTGCATCAGAAGTTTTTGCCACAAAGTCGTAGCGTTAGTATGGTAGTATGGAAAAACAGTTCATTGCTTTTGCTTTACGATAATGCACTGCTAAGTCGTCTTTGCTTGTTCGTATTTTTTTGGCCAAAAACACAACACCATAATCATGTCTCAACAACTGTATTCACCAAATTTGCCCCCCTGTGAATTTTTTCAGCTTCCAAGAATGATGAGACCCATGTAAAGACGGCGTTTTGTAACGATTGAGAAGATAAAAACCGAATCGCTGAGAGAATTCAAAAACATACCAAAAAGTGCATATCGGAACTACTCAGTGGATTGGAAAAAAAAGCTGACACAAGTGTATCACATCTGAAGGGGACTACTTTGAAGGGGACAAAATAGAAATTGATAAATAAAAAATATCGTATATTTGTTTTCAATTCACGAGACCATGTTCATAGTCTTGTTTTTCGGAAGGAATTATATATTTCGAAACGAAGTGTTGAAAAAAACCTGTTTTTCCGTTAACTAGTTGTCACTCCCCTATGAACAACTCTCAAAAGTCGAAACTTGTGCGAGCTAAGGACTAACGAGGTCTTACCTTTTAACGTGTGACTCCTAGTAGGCGTTGGACGATAGGAAGTGAAAATCGATCGTTCGGCCTTGCGGTTCGAACCACCGATTCACACAGTGGTCGATTGAGTAGGTGAAGCAAACCACCCACGTCAACCCAACCGGCTAACGTCAATGATTAGGTTTGACGTTTAAGAAAATATTTAGAATCATGAAAATGATTGAAACACGACTGTAAAGTTATGAATCTGCTCATCTTTGAGTGGTCTCGAAAGTAGTGAGTTATGAATGTGGTCAACTGTGATACTCTCCAAGGGTGTCAGTTACGGACCATTCTGCACACTTTCCTAACATGAAACGGCCACATATTTGCCGATTACTTCAATTATATAAGCGATAGAATTGTAGCAATTACGTATCGTATCATAAATATCTATAAATGTGCCTCTTGGCAAAACCAATGAATAATTAAATAACAAATTATTACTCAACAAATATACAGGGTGAATCAACAAGATTCCATCGGTCCATTGCTATCAGAGGAAACAATTTTTAGAACTGTTCAATTTGTTTTTCAGTCATATCAATAAATACTTTTCTCGCATACTGGGTGATTCAGCCGAGCATGGCCAACCAAAGTTATATTTTTTTAAATAAAACACCCAGAATATGAATAAGTTATTCGATTCCATATTTTTTATCTCTCTAATGAATTTTTGTCTTCGAATTTGCATTGCAGCATAGCCAAGTTATTCCAGAAAAACCTATTTTGCAGACAACTGTCTACAGCAATTGAACGGATTTTTTAAAGAATAGTTAGTCGACATCACTATGATAATTTCTGGCGTCTCAACTCTCAGAAACGATATATAGGGTTCTCGGTAAAACCGGTCAAGTTTCAATCATTTTCAAACAGACATAATTCAACTCTTTCAAAACAACCACCCTGTATTTTTCATTCGTATGAAATGTTTCAACATTTCGCTACATTTTTTATCTGAGGTATACTAAACGAGAAACTGATATTTTACAAAATGTACCAAGTTTTAGTAATTGTTGTAACCACAAAACATTTATTTTCTCACGTTCACTTACTTAAATTTGTTTTTCGAATTTTTTGTGGTTACAACAATTAACGATGAGATTGGAACCTTTGGTGTGAAAGTTGAATAACTTTTTTCGAGATCAAAATTGCCCTAACACCAAACTGATATTTTTGCACTAGACGCGCGTTTCGCCAACAAAGTTAGCATCCTCAGGAGAAGAAAATTGATACCTAGTCTAGTCTGGTTAATCCTTATATACTAAAATTTGTTACCTAAGGTTGTATACCTGAAGTCCAATATGGAATTTCTCGGTAATTAACTACCTGCAAGTTCTTAGTAATTATTCTCTTCCTAACAGAAGATTAAAAAGCGGGCTAAACGGGATGGGTCCCTTATCGCCATTAATGCTGTTCTTACATTTTGCTATTTCTTCGAAAGTTGCCGTTTTTGGTAATCCAAAAGATAGACTAGAAAATACAAAATGGTCGGGGATTTACGAAATCAGTTGTCAAGATTGCAACAGCAAATACATCGGCCAGAGCCGACGAGCGATTAAAACCCGCTTCAAGGAGCATTGTGCACACATGAAATACGGAAGGATAGAAAAATCCAGTGTCACTCAACATGCTCTAGACAAGGACACCAGAAACAATCTGAAACTGATTGAGCATGTGCATGACACCAGGCTACTCGATGCATGTGAGAGTTTAGAAATAGCAAAATGTAAGAACGGCATGAATGGCGATAAGGGACCCATCCCCTTCAGCCCGCTTTTTAATCTTCTGTTAGGAAGAGAATAAATACTAAGAACTTGCAGGTAGTTAATTACCGAGAAAATCCATATTGGACTTCAGGTATACAACCTTAGGTAACAAATTTTAGTATATAAGGATTAACCAGACTAGACTAGGTATCAATTTTCTTCTCCTGAGGATGCTAACTTTGTTGGCGAAACGCGCGTCTAGTGCAAAAATATCAGTTTGGTGTTAGGGCAATTACAACAACAATTACAACAGTCACAACAATTAATAAAACTGGGTATAATTTATGAAATATCTGTGTTTCGTATAAAATGTAGTGAAATGTTGTAACATTTCATACAAATGAAAAAATACAGGGTGCTCTATTTAAAAAAGTTGAATTGTGTCTGTTTAAAAATGAATGAAACTTGACCGGTTTTACAGAGCACCCTATATATTGTTTCCGAAAGTTGAGATTCCGAAAATTATCATAGTGATGTTGACTAACTATTCCTAAAAAATCCACTTAACTGCTGTTAACATACGGGTGGTGAATTAAAAAAATATTGTCTCCAAAATAGGTTTTTCTGGAATAACTTGTCAATGCCGCAATGGACATTCTAAAACAAAAATTCATTAAAGAGCTAAACAAATATGGAATCGTATGACGTATTCATATACTGGATGTTTCTTTTAAAAAAATATAACATTGGTTGGTCATGCTCGGCTGAATCAACCAGTATGCGATACAATAATTTTAAAATATAGTATTTATCGATATGACCTCGAAAAAAAAATCAGCAATTCGAAAAACTGTTTTTCCTGCAATGGACCAAGGGATTCTTGATGACTCACCCTGTATATTCAGATCAAACAAATCCTCAGCACGAACTCGTTCATTCTCAAGGCGCCACCTCTACCTTCGTTAATTTGAATGGGTAAACTTGTTCAGAAACCTGGCAACGCCGCTCAGGTTGACTGCAGGCGTGTGCTCAGTGGAGCATTCCACCTACCGTCGTCTGTTTCCGGGTTCAATCGAATCGACCATGTGTTTCCAGCGGTAGCGAAAGGTGGGCGAAGGAAGATAGGAAATAGATAAATCATTATCAAATGTTATTTTTATCAGTAGGCCTATGAAACGTGACGGTTTTTCCTGCGAGTCTGAAAGCGAAGGGTGGCTTTATCGAATATTTTTTGGGGGGAAGGGACGTGGAGGTAACTGAAGTTTATTGACTTTTTTTATTCCAATGTCGGGAAGCGTATTTCAGGTGTCGGTAGGGTTTCAGATGTGTTGAAATTATCGACTGTCGCCAAATGAAAACAATTTAACAAACAGTGGAGAGTGTAGGGTAGTTTTCAAGAAACACTTAAATATGTAGTTGTAGATATTTCCTACAACTACATTCTTCAGAAACATTTTATTTCTTTATTGATTTTTATTTTGTATTACAAATTTTTGTTAGGAAATTTTTCATAACTCTATTATCGAGCCATCGTCTTAATTTTCACCTATCATTTTCGTGTTTTCTCATTGCATATCATTGAAATGTTCTCTTCTCTGGAAACGAAAGATTATTGCCGAAAAACAGATGAATATTTGGAACGACAGAACTTGGGATGTTTCGAGTAGGTACTCATCGTTAACACTCTTATGGATTAAGACAAGGAATTCGGGCCCAAGTGGTTGACCCTTCTTGACTATATTTATGACCACGACCATTGTTTGCGAATTACTTCAAACACATTTTTTAGCCAAAGCATTCATTCTATTCTGGAATTTCGGCCGGCAACTATTTCTTATTCTGGCGTTTCCGCCGAGAACTAAACCCTTTCTATAGCCTTCTCACTAATCGTTAGTTTCTCGAGGTTATCCTGTGACATTATTTTTCGTGTGTTGTTGTCAATAAATTTTGATAAACGCTGTATTCGTCTAAATAATAATTTACCTATCACCAGTCCCGATAACTTCAATGTTTCTAATTTTGGGATCTCCATATATGTTGAAAGAAATTTCTAGATTTTTAAAATTTGAATGCAATCAAAATGGAATTTTCAATTCTAATGCAACTGTACACAAATGTGCATATACTATCTTTTTGGACATTTTCACCTTCCACAATTTCAAAAATATTCTACACAGGTGTAGAAACGGCAAACATTTCAGTTCACCCCGATAAGTTTCTTCGTGAATTCAACGTATTTTTCCCAAAAAAAAAAGTTCTATGTATCAGAAGGCTTTAAACGGCTGGTGTAAATGTTTTGGATGGTTTCCGGGATTTAACAAACGTTTCAACTGCAACTGCAACAGTCATCTTCAGTGGCGTGGTCAAAGTACTCTTCTTAAAGTATCAACTGAAACGTCAGTTGATGAAACAACGTGCGATGGAAAAAAATATTCCGGAGTGAAGTGAACATGACCAAGTACTGCCTATCATCAAGACGTTTTTGTTTCTGGTCAACAATGAGCTCGCGCGGCAACCACTTTGAACAGAGCTTTCTCATAGTCGAATGCTCATGCAATATAAAGCTAACACGTTCTCTCGATATATTTACAATGTCAGCTAACTCATGCAACTTCACTTTTCGATCATTCAAAACGATTTTCCGGATTTTTTATGTTTTCTGGTGTTACCGCCTCATTTGAATGTCCAAACGATTGTAGACAATGATATGTGTTTGCTGAATAGCATGGTCGTGCCTAGGGTGGTCCGGGCTCCCCCCCTTGAGCACGATTTGGGCATGGAAAATTACAACGGCTTGTTAAAATTTATAAAAATTTTCAAATCAATTTTTGAGATTTCAGAACAATTCAGCACAGACCCGGATATGGAAACACCAACCAAAGCTTCTTGTTTTCTGAGATCTGCTCTTGCGAATTCGTGGTATCATTCTGTTTTTTGGCGAAGGTATTTGCAGAAACAAATAACGGTATGCAAAGCTGTCGCTTTGGTCGCTGTCGACCATGTTGAGAAGGTAATATAGCCCTTTCAAGATACTCGATCCAATATTGAAAAAGAATTTTCAAATTGATTTACAGAAGCAAAGGATTTATTGGCCGATGTCAATGAAGATATCAAGCTTCTACGGTTGACATCAGTACAGAACCTTCGCGCTAATCAAAATACCTACTAATAATCCCGAAAGTTATACCGCATAACTGTTGCAATAGGTATCCCTATTACAAGACTCAACTTTCCGGCTCAAAATAAGATTTACTGAACACAAGAAAGTGATGGCTGCTATGTACCTTCTCATACCAACTGTCTGTTCCGAGAAGGAAACGGGATTCCCAAGAGAGGACCTGGTGTTGTACGAGAACCTGGTGGAACTAGATGAGACACAAAGCGAATTTAAACTATGCAAATTGTTGTGGCAGGGCAAAAGCCCTTCAGACCGGCCTTCTTGCGCCATTGAGACTGTCTGAGAGTGCAACAGGCAATTGTATCCCAACATTTATATATTGTTGAACATCTTGTCGTCGACTCTACCAGTATCCACGTGTATCCCGGAAAGGTCATTTTACACACTTAGGCTAACCGGGTTGGCTCTAATGGCAATTCATCGAGATGCCATCATACCAACTGATGATGTTATAACAGAAGTTGTAAAATAGATTTAGTAATGGGTCTTTCAAACGAATAAAAAATTTCGATGATATCTCACACACAAATACACTTTTTTATTTGAATTAAAAGATATAAGTATTCAAAATTGATATGAACTTTGAACGTACACTTTAAACACGTATTGCAGAGATATTTTTTTCGTGTAAACGAGCGCAAATCAAAATACTAATTGACGTGTTCGAGCATTTTTGTGAAAATTAACTTTGCTCGATTTATTTGATGTATTCCAAGTTAGAAAATCGCACTGTATATTTGTCACTAACAACTTCTAAGTTGAAATCATCTGTATCGAAGATGCGAGACCTCTTAAAACATCCCGTATCTGCAAACAGAACGAACGTCGATCCGATTCATAAGTTAAGGCGCGTTCTCATAAGTCAAGATTATTTGACCGATTTCAGTTGATCAACAAAACTTGAACGAAAAAGCCAGTTTCATTTCAGCTGATTAACTTTTCAGGGGGTCAACAAAAGTTTGTCCGAGTGTAACCTTATTGTCTTGACAGGTGTCAACACCAGTTGATTCAGTCGATTCAGTACGTTTTCAACAACTGCTTTCGATGCCATTTTCAACTGAATTACATTAAACTGAGTTGAAAATGTGATACATTGAAACATCTTGTGTTGAACAATGTGAACAAAAGCTAATTCGAGTCATTCATTTTCTGTTGATCAACTATATCATCGGTCAACCAACCAAATTGACTCGCCTTGAAGCGCCTTTACATCCATCCGAATCGAATACTCGATTTGTCATCGAGTCAGTAAAACAGAATATGACTACCTATACATATACGAAATGTCTATCTCCTCATCAGAGAAAACAAATATTCTCTCTTCTATCAAAGGGCACACGAAGCCTTTCTGAACGCTACCTGCTGTGCGACATGGCTTTTGATACGACCAACTACATGCAATGCATATTTCAAACGTTATACCTCATAATGGAAAAGGGCAGACTCAAGGGGGTAGCACCGAGCTCGCTTCATTCCGGGTAATTTATATTAATGAAGGCATTCAACGTTGATAAAGCTCCACTTTTCAAACGTCAAATAAGTTCCATTTGTATTTCTCTTGTGGACGAATAGGTAATACAGTAGCATACTCGTATAGAAAAAAGAACTGGGAACAATGTGAGTGCTTATAGTTGGACTATACATTGTTTCAAACTCAATTTCATGCTGAATTTCGAAAAATTGTTCGATTCTACTTTGTGAATAATTAACTCATTAATTCTTTCGAAACTCTATGTGAAAAATTTGTAATTGGTTCATTTTAAAGGAAAGCTTTCTATTCAGTTTGAAAGTAGTTTTTTTTGAGGACACAACACAAGCACTATAGGAAAATTCTTGAGGCGCTCTAACAGCGGTGCCTGTGCGAAAGTAGTGGAAGTAGTGGATTTAAATCGCTGGAGATTAAATCCATTTGGAAAAACTTTCTCAGAAAGTTAGAAAGTCTGAATGAAATCCAGCAGATTAGTATGCTTAGGAGCGGAGCTCCATACATGAGAATAATACTCCAAAGAAAGTCTGATTTGAGCTTTATAAAGCTTCAAAAGTTTCTGAGGTGTGTACAGTTTTCTGGTTCGGAACAGTGTTCCAAGCTTTCAAGAAGCAGCCTTCGCAATTCTAGCGACATGATTGTGCCAATACATATTGGTGTCCATTTTATACCCCAACAAACTAATCGAAGCAGGAAGCGGAATTGTCTGTCCTGACATTATTATATTTTGTTAGGAGACATTTATTTTCTTGGAGAAAACCGATGCCTCGGTTGTTGTTGCATTGAAATTGAACCTGGTTACTTTCACCCCAATTTGAAATTACTTCTAGGTCCTCATTAAGATATTCAACCTGCTGCTGACGGTGAAGATGTGCATCCGCGGCCGATGTCCTGGAATCTAAATGTGATGTCATCAGCAAAGAAATACATTGGATTTTTTTTTCAAAAAGTCATTGGTGTAGAATGAAAAGCGGGTTGGAGACAATATGGGTCCCTGGGGAACATAAGCGTTGATGGTAAAAGTATTCGAGAGATATATCGACGGCCAATTGCAGGGAACGTTCTTTCAGGAAGCTGGAGAGCCATACACAAAAATGATCCGACAAGTATAACATCGACTTAGAAATATCAAGCGCAACAGCTCTTGACTCACCATGTTTCTCGATTGCGTTATTCCAAATATGGGTGACATACGATAGAAGGTCGCCTGTTGATCTAAGTCTCCGAAAGCCATATTGATGATTGCTCGAGATGTTGAAACCTTCCAAATATTCAAGGCTTACGGCTTTCTCCATGATTTTTTAAAACACTGATACCGAAGCGAACTTTCTAAGTACGATGACGGGTACTTCATCAGGACCAGACGCGTTATTGATATTGAGTTATTTCAAAATTCGCTCGACCACACATTGTTGAAAGGTGTTTTCCGGCATTGTGGATTCCAGTGTGGATGGTGCCTTTTCCAGAAAATCGACCATGGAGTGGAACGCAAATTGTTCATCTAGTAGATTTGATTTTTGTATGGCTGTTGTTGTCATTGAACCATCCGCTTGTGTTAGTGGTGGAATTGTGGATTTTGTAAAGTTTTGATTGCCAGTTTTAGCTACCGACCAGAAGGATCTTGACCCGTTGGGATTAGCAAGCAGTTTATACTAAATTCTCTGATTGTGAAGTTCTGTGATTTCGATCATTCTCAGTATGCAGCTGTTGCGAGCATTTGTTATTGCTAGGTTTATTAACCTAGTTCGGTTTTTGGCACTGGGATTTTTGCGCCACTGCCGGTAGGCGAGATTTCGGAGGGAACAGCTTGCTCGCAATTTTTGTTGAACCAAGGTTTACCGCTAGAAGTTCATTTCATTGAAGTAGGAATATATACATTCATGGAGTATAGAATAACTATCGTGACTTCAGAGAAGCACAAGTTGATGGAGAACTGAAACAAACATCTAGCTAGGGGAAATTTGAAGATCTTCACACTCAGCTAATCTGTAATGCCAAACTTTGGGCCGCGCCGGTTAGATTGTTCCTCAACATTTATCGGTAATTAACTCAATACTGAAATGATTTTGTGGTCATAAGATCCCAATGGAGACCTTACGGTGACTGTGTAAATTTGTGGATTAGTTAGGGAAATGTCTTATTCAGAGTATAAAAGAACCAACAGATTTTTGATCAAGATAGTGAATGTTGCTTATCAATCAATTTTTATAGTGTTATACGTAAAGTCTTTACTGGGGGTTGTCCAACTATGAGTGAATTATCAGGAAGTGTTTGAAAAAAACCGTACAAAGTTTGGAATCACACATATGCTAAGTGGAAAATAATCTTCTCAATGGTCATTTCTGGCTAGATGTTTGAATTGTGATGATCTGAAACTCAATTAATTAATTAATTTCGACAACTGAAAATCATATAACTTACCATCAACCATGTATTTGGAGGATATCACTTGCAGTAGTAACAATGGTATTGTTGATCTTTTCGCAAATTATTTCTCTACTACCTATTCCGACGAAAAAGTTTTTCAAATTCCGCAAAACAAATGCACAGAGAGTTTACATGTTTCCAACTACTATATTGAAACAGCAGAAATAATCAATCAACTCATGATAACCCCAGGAAAACTCTCAGCTGGTCCCGATGGAATCCTTTTGCAATTTTTAAAAAACTGCACATTCACTCTAGCAAACCCCTCACAAACATTATTTAATCTTTCTTTGTCTATGGGAATCTTCCCTGAATTCTGGAAGCAAAGTTTTTTAACTCCAATCCACAAATCTGGTGATGAAGAAAATATTAAAAACTACCGTCCAGTGAGCAAGCAATCGTAAATTGCTAAGTTGCTGGATTATTTGATAACTAAAAACTGACATTCGATACAAAAAACATAATAAATGAACACCAACATGCTGCTAGATCCAGCACTACGAATTTATTGCTTTATCAACATTTTCTTTTGAATAAACTAGAGAGAAAACACCAAATTGACTCTATTTATACTGATTTCTCTAAAGCGTTTGACAGGGTAAATCATGATCTTCTCATGGCTGAGCTCCTAGCATTAGGCATCAATGGTAACATGTCAAAATGGATAAAGAGTTATTTGGATAATAGAATTCAGTATGTTAAATATGCTGGTTCCATATCATCACAAATTCCTGTAACGTCTGGTGTCCCTCGAGGATCGCATATAGGTCCAATACTCTTTATTCTTTTTGTTAACGATGTGTCGGATGTCATAAGCCACAGCTATTATTCAATGTTTGCAGATGATCTCAGACTTTACAGGATTGTAGATAACTTTTATGATGCAGAACTGTTACAGATATATTTAAATAACTTATCTCGTTGGTGTGATGAAAATATGCTTCATTTAAATATGAATGAATGTTATCAAATAACATTTTCAAGAGCTGTGAAACGTATTGTATATCCATATAAAATCAAAAACATTAATCTAACGTCGACTAACAGCGTTCGGGACTTGGGAGTGTTGTTTGATAGCAAAGTAACCTTTAAAGGTCATATTGATCACATTACATCTAAATCACTCAAATTATTGGGATTTGTTCAATGATTTACAGATAAATTTTCTATAAATACCTTCAGAATATTGTACTGTTCCTTGGTACGCTCGGTCTTGGAAAATAATTGCGTGATATAGAGTCCTCTATATCAGACAGATATATCTATGATTGAGAGTGTACAAAACAAATTTCTGAGATCATGTGCATTTAAGCTTGGCTATCTGGGGTACTCAGATATTCTGCTTCTTTTGAATTTATCTACTTTGGAGCACCGTCGAGCTGAAATTGATCTAAGACTTCTTCATTAAATTATAAATGGTGATATGAACTGTCCATTTGTAACACAAATGATTAACTTCAATACTACTGATTTTCTAGATGTATAAATTTGTAGTCAAGTTTTACAAACAAGATATATTTCAAAATGTTCATTGCTATTGATTTTAATGCTGTCATTCAAGAAAGGCAGCATCAATCTCATATTTAGACAAGCTATTCTCATTTTCAAATTATACAACATATCCAGAAGAATGAAAAAATAAATCCTGATTTAAAATATGTATGGCGCAGATTCCACGGAAAGAAGAAAGATCTTGTTTTTCCCCACCATGCGGAGTCGTAAAAATAACGGACGCAGTTTTTTTTTATTTTTTCAATTACGAAATCCCATCAAATATTAGATGCTGTATTCTGAAGGACCCGTTGAAATATTTATATTTCAAAATCAGTTGATTTACTGTGTGTGTGTTGTTTTTGTGTCATTATTTCATCATAAGCATTTTTGAATGTTATGGCAGTTCCTGACATTTTTTTTTGGAATATTATTTGAAAACTGGCCGTTGACAACCAAAATCTTCTGAGTTACTTAATTTTTATACTGACACCTTAACCGCTTTCCTAGCATCCTATTTCTATGTGCTATGATACTCTCAATAGATTTCTCTTATCTATTTCGAAAATAACACACTGCATTTTTTTGATAAATATTGGGAATTGACCCATAGTTGATGAAAATCTTTAACTAACTTATTCAAAAAACATTTTATTGTGAGATTTTCTTCTTTAGTGAAAATCACACCATGTGTCACTATGTGAATATGTGTCATGGGAATTTGTCTGCTTCAGTAATCTCAAAAAACAATATTTTATAAATGATAAAATAAACCTTCTTTAAAACTAGATTTTTTTTGAGAAAATGGTTCATTTTAATTTCCTTAGTGACCTGTGCAATCACAGTTTCTATCCTGGAAATGGCTAATACGGAGTAATCGGATACATTTGGCATACATTTTATTTTGGGAATGTTTCGAAATTTAATTCCGAAATATTTATTTTCTTATGACGTACATCTCGATACGGTCGTCGGACATTTTTGATTTTTATTAAAGTATTGGTATAAAGGTTGTTTCTTCTCCGTTTCTGAGACTTTATTCACGGGATGAAACTGTTACTAGCTAACATATCTGTCTCTTAGGCAAAGGTTTCATACATGTAGTCCAGAGGTAATAAATCCCTCGAAAGCGGTCTGTACGTGATCGATTAATGTTAGAATGGTCCTGCTGCTGAAAGGACGAAAAACATCTGCAAGACTGACCTCTGTGATATGGCTTGAATGAATGTCAAAATATTATTTTCTTATACACAGTAAAAAGTATTTTTTTAAAGAAGATCATAGGCAGCTTTGAAAATTTTATCTCTATTGGAGAAACTATTACTTCATGCCAACAGCGCCATGTTCCACAAGAGAATCACATTTCGTTTTGAATTATTTTTAAAAANTTTTCATATTTTTACCTTTCTATATATTTGAAATAGTGGCTAACGATGATGTGCTGATTTCTTCTTTCGTTTCAGAATCCAAGTGATGTTCTGGCAATTGTGGATAAACAAAAGCAGAATACAGAACTTGATAGACGATAGTGATTTTTTTAATGTTATTTACCAAAATGTCATCTAGTTTTAAAAACCTTATTTATGTAAAATTACTATTGAATCAATTCATTTTCTTGTCTGAGTTTTTTATAGGCTTCGATTTTATTTTATTTGTTAATTTGAAATTTGTCAAGAATATGACACATTTTTTTATATATGTTTTCTGATTGAATGTTTATTTCTGTTATTTGTATGACTGTGTGATCTCTCAATAGTGAGCGGTTGGAATATAACATTTAAGCAAAGGTTAGCAAAGAAAATTCAGTTCTCTATTACGTTTTGTTTTTCATCAAATGCTTTTTCAGGATAATAATTATGATTTGCAATTGCTTCAAATGAACCATTCATAATATATAATGTATTATTTAATTTCTTCCCTCACCACTTATAGCTGTTCATATTACAGATGAGATACTTTGGATTCAAGTAACTAAAGGGACAGTTTATAAACAGAAGCATAAGTTCATCTTTGATGAAGAAGTAAATGAGTTTATTTGATTTATAGAAATGAAAGGGTTTGAGTGAAAAATGTTTCTCTTCAAAGGAAAACAATTAATTTCTCCTACGGAAATATTTAAATAGTGTTCCAAGTTAACATATATCATTCTTACAAAACCCAAAAAAATTTTGCTTCGAGATCAACTTTGCTCACACTAAAGTATGCATA
Source organism: Leptinotarsa decemlineata (assembly GCF_000500325.1). Lineage (NCBI taxonomy): Eukaryota > Metazoa > Arthropoda > Insecta > Coleoptera > Chrysomelidae > Leptinotarsa > Leptinotarsa decemlineata. The sequence goes on along the minus strand of NW_019291531.1, from coordinate 29,856 downwards.
CTTACTTCTCTTGAGCTAATGTGATGATTTCTGTTGAAATGTATGCACAATCTTGGTGGAATATTTTTTTTACTTGAAAGAAGCGTTTATTCAGTCCATTTGAATCAATGATTCGAATTCAACTTGAGGGAATATGTTTCTCAGTTTTTAAAAATATTTCTTCATGAATATAGGAGAGCAAGATTCCTTTTAAATCGAGATAATGTTCTCCACTTTGAGATTTTTATTTTTACTGTGTACATTGGTATGTGTCTGAAATTTTCGTTATCGACTTATTCAATATTCCCTTCAGAAGGAAATTGATCACGCATTTGAAGCCATTCGACAGGCAGCCCGAACAAAATCGAAAATGTAACGTTATACAATATATTCGGTTCAATTTCAAGAATCCGTAATTCGACACCTGAGTCGTGTTTGGCGGGAGACAAAATACTCAACAGAGGATAAATATACAAAGGAGCAGACTGAAAACGGGGATCACAAAGACGAAATATTTGTTTACTAGGATCGTGCCACTATGTAGGGCCATGCAAGTTCTGGTATCGTCGTTCGCTTTTCATCCTTATTTCTAAAGCCATTCTCCTGCGAGCTCCTTCAACTCTAACCCCGGCTACAAGGGTCCTTATGACGTCACTATAAGCGATCTCGAAAACGACGACGACGTCGGATTTTGAATATGCCTGCTACTATACTTCATTATTTAAATTGATTTTCTGGAAGGCGGAGGTTGGAGATTTGATACGCGCCGCATGATGGAGTTAAAATAAATTTTCATAACGTCAGCAATACCGGAAGAGGTTTTTAATATGGAATAAATCAAATGAAAAATTGAGATGTGGTCAAGATTGACAGATATTGCAATATCAGAAATTTCAGTTAAAACTGTGTAAATTTCGATAGAGCGAGACGATTAGAGAGTAATTTTATATTGAGCCCAAACACTGCAGGAAAATCTTTAAAACAGCGCGAAAATAGTGATTCACGTTGAATTTATATTGCTGCAGAATACATCCATTTGAAAAAATCATCTCGAAAAGTTTGATTCACAAAAACGCCGCTTCCGAAATGACTTTTTAGAAATTGTAATTTAGAGTTGTTGAGGTGAACCTCGGGGTGATGGGCAACACCATTTTGCTGTATACTTCTATCATTTGCCTCCTGAAGGCAAATGAGGGTATTTCTCAAAAACGCCATAAACTCTCCGAATCTCTGAAGAATGACAATGAAATTATTGATTATCTAATCAATTTTGTGCCCAACAATGAACCCCCAAATGAGTTCGTACTAATGCGAAAGGATATGACGAACTCAACTTGGGTTTATAAAGATTTGATACCCTTAAATTACTCATATCCATATAATTCATATAACTTATACATTGCATTTCTTTATTGTTCCTCCCCCTCTTTTAATTTTTGAACGGGTTAACTCAAAAAATTGAAATTTGGGATTATGAAATTAATGCATGAATACTTTATTTTAAAGTGCAATTAATATGAAACTTTCAAGATGGCGACTGGGCGCCATCTGGAAAAAAAAAATTGAATGGAAAGGGGGTCTTGTGACAGATCTTTTTGAAGCGCCTGACAAATGCTTCACAACCCTAGAATATAATGTCAATATCTTCACGTACTACGAAATGGCGGAACATTTAATAATTTCCTGAAGACAAACACATTAATATGGATAATTCTAGGAATATTTCTTTTTATTTGCCATATGGCAATTCCAACAACCCGATAAGGTTTGTTAAGTTATTTTTGTTTATAAAAACGACAAAAAATGTTAGTATGACAATGAACATCATTGTTCAGTAAGAATATTCTCATTTAATTTTCGGTTTTCCCAATATCCAGAAAAAATTAACGTTTGGGCAGGAATATTGGGAAACCATATTGTAGAACCTCTATTCATTGATCAAAATTCAACAGAGGAATTGTATTTGGAAACTACTGTTGACCCTCTCATCACTGAAATCGTCGAAGTGAATCCTAATGAATTCGATCTGGATATTGTATTCCAACAAGATGGAGCACCACCACATTACTCCAGACAAGTAAGAAACTATTTGGATACTACTTTTCCCAGTTGTTGAATTGGCCGTCGAGGTCCTGCAGAATGGCCAGCCCGCTCGCCAGATTTGACACCTTTGGACTTTTTTCATGGGGCTATTTGAAGCAGAAGGTGTACGAAACTGAACCTGCTTCAATACTGGATATACGGCAGAGAACAATGAATTTGTAGAGATATTGACGTAACTGTGTTCGAAAATGTTCGGCGTGAAATATCGGATTGGCTGTTTATATGTCAAGAAGTTCAAGGCAACCATTTCGAGCATCTTCTGAATTGACCTCAAGCTTATTATCTCATATTATGTAACTAAATGTCAATGTATTCAGGCAATTATTATATGTACCGCCATTTTGTAGTAGGTGAAGATATTGACTTCATATTCTAAAGCTGTGAAGTATTCGTTAGGAGCTTCAAAAAGATGTGTCACAAGAACCCCCTTTCCATTTATTTTTTTCCCCAGATGTCGGCCAGTCGCCATCTTGAAAGTTTCATCTGTCAATTTCACTTCAAATTAAAGTATCCATGAAGTGAATTCATTATCACAAATTTCAATTGTATGAGTTGACCCTTTCAAAAAATAAAAGGGAAGGGGACATTAAAGAAATGCACTGTATAACTCATATAAGTATTTTTATGTGATGAATGGTGTTTTTCTGATAGTTGGGAAATTGCTGTGGTGCGAGTACTGCCTAAAAGGTCTGAACCAGCTGTTAATAAAGATCTTCGCGCTTTGAGTGTACTCCAAAACCTTTAAAAAATTTTAAAGAGAGCAATTAAAGTTCAACCCAAAGCTAATATCGATAATTATTGTTTACTACCCCAAACCCAATCAGACTTTTGTAAAGGATATAGAAGTACCATAGCCATACTCAGATCGAGGAATCTTGGTATGTGTTCATTGTTGGTGCTCTTAGACTTCAGCCGTGCATTTGACACTATCAATTATCAACTGATGTTGGCTATTCTGCGCTATTTGAGCTTATCAGAAGCAACAATGAAGTTATTTGAGGCATATTCACTTGGACCTTTTTGCCTGGTCCTCATTTGCGAAGATTCTACCAATGAGAAACTTATAGAAGGGTTTGAGAAGATGATAATCGGTTGGCGATATGTCTGAGGAGTATGATGGGTGAGGCAGAAGTTCAACGCTCATTTCATTTAATTTTCGAACGGTGATTTTTAAAACGTGCGGACGAGCGTTGTCGTGGAGCAGAATCTGACCTCTTGTGTTGAGCAATGCCGGCTGCGGCTGACAAAAATCTTCAGTACATTTCGTCGATAGGACTCTGCTGCGATGGTTTGGCTCTGTTGCAGAGAATTATAGTGGATCACACCTGCCGCTGACCACCATACAGTAACTATGGACTTTTTTAGTGTTGTTTTGCCTTTAGGAAGTGCCTGAATGGCTAATCGGTGTCTAACCACTGTCCTGAACGTCTTATATTATCGTAGAGGATCCACTTATTGCGCAAAGGCAAACAAGAACAGATCTCGAAAGGTGACAATCTCTGTCGTTCCTTTAAATCGTGAAGCACCCACCTTTTGAGCTTTTTGACCTTTTCAATACGTTTTAAACTATCAAAAACCCCATGGGAACTAACGCCCAGTTTTTCCGCCATCCAGGTATCGTTTGTGATGGGTCTCTAACAGGATCCTCAAATCCCCGTCCTGAATTATTGTAGGCCAACCACTTTAGGGATCATCTTCGAGGCTAAAATTTCCGGAACAAAATTTAGCAAACCAACGTTCAGTAACATTATCATTGCCAAATGCCTGGTTGATTTTTCAGGCTGTCTCTGCAGCGCTTTGGTTCAATTTGAGTTCATAGAGTAAAATTGTCTGAAAATCGTTCGACGACTTCATATATTATTAAGCTGAAAAGATACAGAAAATCAATTGAATGAACAGCATCACTGTATATAGAGTACGAAATTCTCTATCGATCAGTATACACTACGATACACCCGTGGGTTGAGCTACTTATCGGGAGCGTCCTCAGGTGGCGGATAGGGGAACGGTCAGGGGACTGAGAGCTCTGTCCGGAAAGCCAATGTGGCCTTACGGACGGGGTCGCCGGACTCCTGGTCAGTGGCAGAATGGGTAGGGTGAGGGGAACCAAAACTCCCCAAAAGCCTTTGCGAAACATGCCACCGAGGCCCAGCCTACCCAAGCTAAGGTGTAAGGAATCGTGCCAACAGCTGAATGGTTGCAGGATAAATCGGTTACGAACGATCCCCTTTGGGAAACGGGCGAAACCTCATTGTAATCAGCCTTCTTCTGGTAATGCGGGGCTCTGCCAGAGTGACCAACTCTTTCCCTGCTACTCGTGGAAACACACATGAATGAAAAAATACAAAAACAGACACTGAAAAAACAAAAACCAATCCCGAGGCTGGACAGAAATGCTCACCTCAATCTATCAATCTATGGCGGAAGCTGGTAGTCCACCTCAATCTACCACTTGGAATGAGGCTGGACATGGCAGATTACCTCGTGAAATAATACATGGCCTCGGCGCCGCAAATGTGCCGAGGTGCATTTGCGGCGCAGAGGCCAAAAAGAGAGAGAGAGCGATAGAGGCAGGAGTGGCAGCAACTATAAGTGCACTCTCCTCCTCTCCCACTCCACCTCCAACAGCAAAGGCACTTCCTGCAGGGGCACCAAGAGCTTCGCCTTGAATAAAGGCAAGGAACTGGATGCCCCTGCAAGAAAGCGCCCTTACTTGAGCACCTCCACGGAGGGAATCCCAAGAACGTTGAAGAAGCCGCGAAACGAGAGTAATGTCGCTGCACCTTCTAAAACTTTCACGAAGGCTGCCGTGAGACACCTCAAGGTTGCCAAAGAGAGTGTGTTTTCGGCGAGTCTTGGCCTTCACCTGCCGATATAGAGGAGATGTCTCCCAGTGACCTGTCCACCTTCCTGGAAAGGAGGGAATGGACGATGACCTAGGAAGACAACTCTTCGGGAGGATGTAAAATGGGTCACATGTGGCCTTACTGCTGTGGATCTACACTCACCCTCCCTACTCTACAGATACAGATACACCACGACACATTAGGATGAATATTTATTGAGATATAGAGCTACAAAAACACATGACATCAAAATGGCAAAACGTAATAATATCAGCGTTTCAGAATCTTTCAACTCTTTGAGAGAATCTAACGAGCAACATTTTAGAGAAGAGAATCTGTGTGATGACGTATTGAGTCCTTATACATATATTTATGGGTAATGTTCAATAATATTCGATTAAATATGTACTTTCGAATGAAGAAACCGAATATTGAAACACTGATGGAGATGTTGTATTTAAAAAACAATATTTTTTGCAATCATTTCTATCTGGAGTTTGAACTAACAGAACTGGTAATATCTGAGACCTCAAAGACCGAATCGGGCTAGATGTGTTCACTGTGAATTTTCTTTTGTTCATTTTTAGTAATGTCAGAATCTGCACAATGACCAAATATGACCTATAATATGAAACGAACCCACATACAAAATTTCAGGCTTCTAAAATATAGCGGTATGGAGAAACAGTGATCAAAATGTAATTTTCATATGTCAACGCTTCCCTTTCATTACCAATGGGTCCGCCCTAGTTGGAATATTTAAAAATAGTTTCTTATTGCACATCAACAATATGAAACGATCCTACATAAAAAAATTCAGCCTCCTTAAATATAGCCTCCGTTTTATCCCCATTGGGGAAGTCCAAGTTGAAATATTTAAAAGTCTTTTTTTACATCACATCTACAATATAAAACGAAACTACATACAAAATTTCAGCTTCTTTAAATAAATCAATACGGAAAAACAGTGATGAAAAGGCAATTTTCATATGTAAACTTCCCCCTTTCATCTCCAAGGGAAATCTTTAAAAATTCTTTCATATTGCACGACTACAACATAAAACGAAACTACATTTCAGCCTCCGAAAATGTAGCGGTACGGAGAAAAAATGATGAAAAGGAAATTTTCATATGTAAACGCGACTCTTTTACCCCCCACAGGAGGCGCTGCAGTTAGAATATTTGAAAAACCTTTCTTAGTGCACATCTAAGGCCTAAGAAGCACCTATATACCAAATTTCAGCTCCCTAAAACTCACCAGTACGGAAAATCCGAGATTTATGACTGTCAAGTGACTTTCTTCGAATTTATAAGTATATATTCCGTTTTGAAGGAAAAAACATTAAACCGTTATTTCATTAATTTGTATCTTTCGCAAATTCAATCAATTGAAATTGCGAGCAATGAAAAAAGTATACGCGAAGGATCCAGTAGTTCACAGGACAGGAAATATCAATCGTGATTACGAGTTTTTCCCAATCTCCAGGGTATACCAGAATGTCACCGTTGCTTCGAATTCGACATCGATTCGGCTCGATACGTCTTCATGAATTCCCGTATTTCCAGTAAATTTGTCAGGAAACATTACTCCATAAATTCCTAATGACCCCCGTGAAATATTCCGCTGCGACAATTTCAATTCGGTCCTCGGAGAAAAGAAATGGCCTGGACAAGTGGCACGCATGTCGTGTAAAACGCGAAGTTGTCAAAAGGCGCCGCCATAGACGGCCATTGGAAAAATATGGCATGGGTGGAGTTGAATAAAAGTTTCGCGAAATGGAAATCTACTGTTTATTTTCATTATATCAACTCGATGGCGTATGATTTATAGACATATTATATACTCGTAGAGCTAAACACCTTTCGTCGGAAATTAACATGCACAGGGGCGGATTTGAATAAGGATTTCTTTTTAAAAAAATCCATGAGTAACAGTGTTGTTAAAATAAGCTCATCAACAGGTATAACTACAGTTACTATTTGAGTGACCTGAAAAGTAGTAAAAAGACAGATGACAGTAACATCATCAAAGTCGACAATGTAGAAGATATTTTTATTAACAGACTCTCATGAAACTGAACTTTGAAATTGGTTTTAACCGCAGATTAGACCGATAGTTATGAATACAATCCACCAACTGCTATTCATTATGTGTCACATTAACATTAAAAAACTGGAAAATGTTAATCGAAAAAAGTGTTTCTTATACAACTTCATAATAATCGTATATAGAATTTCATTAGGCTAGGAATTATTTTGAAAGAAAGTTTATTCAATCAGTTCAACTTTTTCTTGAATGACGTCATACTGATTAATTTTTATGTAATTATTCATTATCTGAATTCAAAATTCAATTACTTTCTGAAATGTCCAGCATATGTACCAATTGCTCTGATCGAACAGATTTATTTTTCAAAACAACAAGTGGCCTATTATCAATTTAATAAAAACAACTGGAAAAATCAAATTGATTACCAACACACGAGTAGATAGAGTCAGTCGTTGCTGATACTTTGGGATAGAACCTCCGCATTAGCAGACGAAACGTTCGGTACTAAAAGGTTTCATTCGATCACGACTCACCAGCCCGGAATTTGACTTTCCAGTAATATAAAATAATGATAGGTACATATTTAACATAAACTTTGGAGGACTATATATCTCAAAAATAACGTGAGAAAAAAGAGCTCCTGAAGCTCACTTGAACTCTCTTAATGAAATAAGTTTCTCAACCTGGTTAAATCACTGAAAAATTAGGAGTTTAAATCGCAAATTCCTATATTGACAAATTTTTGTTTGGTTTAAATACAACACACCAGTGCGAAAAGTTTAACAAATTTATTAATTTCCTGAATTATAGATTCATGAATTGGCAATTGATTTGAAAATAAATAAATTGAGGCCAGAAGATAGCTTGCGAATTGACGCTTTCATCAATTTACAATTTATTTCACACGCTTCGCAAAAAAAAACAATAATCAGTAACCTTGCCAGAAAGATTACTTTTGTTGCTCCACATTAATTTTTGCTAAAAAAGTTCAACTTTTATTTATATGCAATACCTTTTATACATGTTCTTACTTGTCAAAAAAAATGAATATTTAGATACACTGAAGTTCGCTAGGCAATTAATTTTTTTTTTCTGAAACTCATTTCATCACTGAGTAGTTAATGTTAACATCCATGTTTTTGGAGAAAATGAATAATTCCCTATTCCCTCTATCAACCTATTACTTTTCTAATCGCCAACTTAACTCAGTTTGTTTTAAATAATATTATCTTATAATATTTATGTACTTTTCAGCTGTAAATATCACTATATGTGCGTTATTTCATAATTTCAAGTAATCTAATGTCAATATTCTGAATTATTATTATTTGAAAATGGTTTCATTCTATAAAATAATTTGGTATCAATAGCAAGCAGTTTAACGTATTTTAGCTAATATGTTACCCCTTTAAAACTATTAAGAAATATTTAGTTCTAGGAGTGATGGTATTGCGTCAGAGTCGGACTACTTTCAAAGCAATAGATTCGTACAAAAGTGCTTGTATGAAGATAAGATTTCTCAAGTATAGTTTGAATAAATATTATATATCGGGATGTTTTGGCTAAGAAGCTTCTTCCGTTGATTATAAAGGCTAAATTTCGGAGGAAATTTGAACTATTTTGATTTGAGGGTATATATACATGGTGCTTCACTTAAATCGACGGAATTTAATCATTTATAACCTTCATCTGTTTTTATCAAGAAAAAAATTGGAGCACCCTTCCGCATGTTTTCTCTTTTTTTTTTCGAATGAGAAAAATTCAAAAAATGTATAAATGGAGTAAATAGGATTTTGTTCATGGTAATAACTTAAAAATACATTTCTCTTCATTTATCCATCACAGCAAAAAATAAAACACTAATATTGAAACAAACACAAAATATAAAAAATAATTTTCAAATGAAATCGCAAAGTACTGGGTTTGCTATCCAGTACTCAAAAATGACAGTAACTCAAATGTTACATAAAAAACTTTCATCGAATTCAATTGATATTTCAAGTATGAAAATATATCATTCCTCTAAGGAGAATTTATCATCATTTCATAAAAAAACAGTGGTTTTACGAGTATGAAATATTGTATGACAGTTTTTTTAAACAGTGCTTCAATACTGGAGAAATAGCAACCTTGCTCTTCCATCCAACAAAATTATTTCAATAATAAAAATAACAAAATATAAAATTCCAACTAACATCTTATATTGCCAGTGGCAGACAAAACAATCACAGCTCAATAAATTTGAAATTTTCAATAAAAACCTTTTAGTCTTCCTTCACGGAGAAAAGCATGCGCAGATATGGCTTGTGAATCTGAACTGTAGCTTCAACTCAGTCAATTCAATTCAAGAAATCCCATTCACAAAACAACATTGTCAAATCATTTTATTCAAGTGATTTGAAGCTAATGAATAACATTCACTGAAAATATATTGAATTCATTCCAATGAATTGAAATCACAAATCTGTCCAACTCTGTCAGTGCAATACAACTCGTTCTAAATGTTATTAATTCGATATATTCTGTGAATGCCATGAGATAGCAAGTGGGAATAATATCGGCCATAGCCATCACCCGATTCAAAGCTGTTGGACTTCTTATGGGATTATTCAAACGTAAAGTTTGCTCAAATATGAAACCAAAATTTAAAAGAAACGATCGACAGAACGTATATGCCTGCTTAAATTGAACAGGGAATATTTTCAGGAGAGATTAGTTTTTTGGGAAAAAAGTTGCTTTGCTTTATACTTTTCTATTATAAAACAATAAAACGGGGGAAACTTCTAAACAAAGACAGAATACAACTTCAATGAAAATTGTATACAAAGATAAGCGGATCATTCACATACGTTTCTTTCAGATACAATATTAAATGAAAACCCTTACGAAACATTTGCTTTTATGTAAACATTGAATTTCACGAAAATTACTTTTTCCCATTCAGTTTGTTCTGCAAACCTTTCTTATGAAAATGAAATATATTTTCATAGGAATGCTTGCAAACGTTAATATACATGATGTTTCTCAACTGTTGTGAAAAAAGTGTTAAGGGCTTTGATATAATAAGTGGTTCGAGAATTCATTGTTTCCATGATACAGGATGTTAAACTTTTCTGAATAAATCCTATTTATGATAATATTATGACAGTCCCCATTTGATTTTGCTGAAATTAAGCAACATTATTTTCAACCTCAATTCTGTCTGTTTTAAAATCTGTTTTTCCGTTTACCAGCTGTCGCACCCCTACGAACGACAACCCTCAGAAGTCGAAACTTGTGCGAGCTAAGGATTAACGAGGTCTTACCTTTTAACGTGTGATTCCTAACATGGGTTGGACGATAGCAAGTGAAGATCGATCGTTCAGACTAGGGCTTGAACCACCGACCAACACGTCAGTCAATTCGAGTGAGTGAACAAATCACCCACGCCGAACCGCTTGGCTACCGACCGACCAAATTGACCTTACGTATGAAATCAAATGTGTTTTAACCATTTATAAAAACCTTTGATGAAAGTCATTAAAAAAAGTACGGTCATAACTATCGAATTCAATTTTAAAATAGGTTAGAAAATATAAAATGAAAATGCGATCCTAACCTTCAAAGTCAATCACTACGTAAAACAAAACCAACTCAATTGAAACCTTTCATCAAGTATGTCGCATGGGTTTGTGAGGCCGCTTGAATTTATTTTGTTTTGGGATAACCCTTAAGATATTCCAACCCGTGTTAGGAATCACACGTTAAAAGTTGAGACCCTGTTAGTCCTTAGCTTACACAAGTTTCGACTTCTGAGGGCTGTCGTTCGTAGGGGTGAGGCAGCTGATTATTGGAGAAACTTTTTTTTAACTCCGACCATATGAAAATACATTCAGGGTAGTTTTTGAGTTTATGGCGTTCAGGCCGACAGATAGACAGACAAACGTGATGGAGGACTTTGTTTTTAATGTTCACTGATACGATCCATATAGCATAAGCCGATCCTGCGGGCGACTCTGGTAGATTCGGCGCAAATCACCTCTTATGCCTCTATTATGAGTAATCATGATATTCTGGTCTGAATCGAAATAAAAACTAATGACAGACTTCAATTTAATGAAAATCTGTTAAAATCTCATGTGTTGCTGACTTTAGTTATGTCAATGTATCTACATAACAGTGTATTATTAATAGACATATTATATGGATCTATCTACTTTCAGTAGGAAATTTACATGAAAAGAGTCAGATTAGAATGAACATTATTTAAAAATTGTCACTCAGTAATAGCGTGGTAAAAAAAAGCTTCATGGAAACTAATGGATTTGCAACGATTAAGAACAATGGCTGTTATTATTCAAGTAATCTGGAAGGTTGACATAGTTGAATGAATATCAATCATGACTAGGTACAATAGAACTCCATTTCTCGCTTCGTAATTATTTTATCATAACGACACGTACACACTATATAATGGCTTCCCTTCATTCCATTCTGTAAATTAACTAAGGTTGGTGAAAAAATATGAAAATCATTTTATAAACATATATTATTAGTCAGAAAAAACTGTCTCACAGATATTAATCTGGTGGACGCAAGTTTCAAGAAGTTTCTGCAAAATATCTGGGAAAGACGTGATATATGGATGCCAGTGAATCTCGAGTTGGAGTTTCAAAAGTCAAAAAATATCACAGAGATTTCTTACTGAAGAGTAATGGTAGTAATGGTAGCTGCAGTATTCAAGGATTGAGTTATTTGTCGATCCCCTAGATAGCGTTTTCGAAACGAGAGATGTAATCGCCCTCACTTGACACTTATTGTTATTATTGATTTCAACAAAATATCACAACCATTTCATCATATGGCGAGGTATATGTCGAAGGTTTGATCCATGCAAATACTGGATAAAAACAAGTTCCTCAATAAATAGGAAAGATAACCATCCAGAAATATATTCATGAGCAGACAAGTGTTTTACCTAAATTCAAAAATGATGAAATGATGCAAAGTGGAACTTTATGATTACTTCGAGAGCAGTGTCCATTGAGAGGTTATGAAAGAGATATTGCGTTGCATTACTTGCATCTCAACTGAAATCATAACCAAATTTTTCAAAATATTCAAAGCAGTCTTTTTATTTGAAAGGAAATAAAACAGTGATCGAGTGGTTTGCACTATATTTTGTAATATTTTCTTAAATATTGAAATATGGGTTCGATGCATTCAATTCATCGAAACATTCTTCATCTTTGAAACGGAATGTTTTTTTTGCATTCGTTGTACTCTAAGACAATTCATAATTCTAGAACAGCGTTTACTTGCATCCAAACGCTTTTCTTTTTTCAATTTAATCCTTAGTAGCCATTCTCAATGTACGCCCATGTGTATAACTACCGAGAACGACTGTTTGGCCTTCCATATTTAATGGCTCCTGCCCCTCAAGTCATGGTATGAATATTTCAGTAGCCATTGCAAGAAAATAGGTCTCTTCTGACATACCCTATATTAGAGTACGTTTCTATTTGGAATAAGTTGGTATATTTTCCGTTCAGACAATGAATAGTCCATGAAGTAATAGAAAGTTTCAATTTACTTGTTCCGTTCTTTCTCTGAATGTTTATCGGACTAATTACGAGAAACCGAACTGGAAGAATGTGGGAAAGGGTATTATGGTATTACAAACTTTAAACTTTTCTTTTTTGAATTGCCAGTTTCAACATCAAAGAAAAGCTTTAGTTAGAATTTCTACATATAAGCAATTACTATGCAATGCTATGATTATAAATATTAATTTGTATTCCAGTAGCGATTGCAAGAAAATAGCTCTCTACTTACATACTCTATATTGGAATACGTTTCTATTTGAAATAAGTTGGTATATTTTCCGTTCAGAAAATGAATAGTCCATGAAGTAATAGAAAGTTTCAATTTACTTTTTCCGTTCTTTCTCTGAATGTTTATCGTAATAATTACAAGAAACCGAAGTGGAAGAATGTAGGAAAGGGTATTATGATATCACTAAAATTATCAACTACTCTTTTTTGAATTTCCAGTTTCAACATCAAACGAAAGCTATAGGTTAGAATTTCTATATACAGGGTCCTGCAACAGTGGCGCGGTGTTCCATATCTCAATTCAGGAAATAGATAGGAATCTAAATTTCTATAATATTACCTCATTGCACGAGCTCGACAAAATAAAAATATTGGCGGTCACACAGGGTGTTCAATTTTTTCTGGGCGGAACCCAACTGTGTTTTTTTAAATAGCAACCTATATTTTTTATTGCTTTTTTGATTTCTACATAGAAAATAAAAGACACTTTATGTATATCTTCACTCCGAAAATATTGACGGTTTTCGAGATATCTAACATGACAGGTTTTTTTCCAATATTCGTCGCTCAGAATATTTGAAATTATAAAGTTGTGCCAAGTCCAATTGAATTTTTTTTTGTCAAATATTCTACATTGGTAACTCTCTCAAACGATATATCTGAAATCTACCTGTGATATACAGGGTATGAAAAACCGCTTGCCACATATTGTGAATAAAAATTTGCAGAATCTTCCTTATCTTAAATGGAACACCCTGTATATTATTGATCCATAAGGAGCGCCAATGAAACCTCTACAAATTTCATCAAGTATTTCCTACGGCTAGGTTCAATAGTTTTTCTTAAATAAGCATTTTTTTCGAAAAATGGTCGTTCTTCCTATTTCTACGCCATAAACTCGATGTCCATTTGACCACTGATAAGAATATACAAAAGATATCTTGTTTCAACTTGTGCAATACCTATCAATCGTGCAATATCAAACCAAACAAGATTAAATGAAAAAACCTTATAAATATCGCTATTTTTTTTTTTTTTTCATGTTATGGTGTATATTCATGATTTCAGGGCTTAAGTTCTAGATATTTGAATTTGTCAACTGACAAACTACAACACTAAAAAAAGAAGAGTTTAATGAAGGTTGATAATGAAACTTTCATAAAATATGTTCGACATGTCTTCCATTTTCTTGAATGCAGAGCTGAAGTCTATGTTTGAAGGACTGTTCTATCCTGCACAAGACAGCTGGTGTAATGTTGCCAAAAGCATTCGTTATTCTAAGTCGCATATTTTCGGAAGAAGCTGGTGGCTCGGTAGCTCGACGTAAACCATATTTTTTATGTTATTAATAAAAAATCCAGTTTTGTTAAATCCGGTGATGTAGCGGGCTACCGTACAGCCCCATTCCGTCCTATACATTTATTGGGAAAAACTTCATTTAGATGATCTTTAACTCTTGCCGAATAGTGAGAAGGTGCACATACATTGTACCAGTTTCAACAAATCGTTTAATTTTATTTTATTCGCTGAAGGTTGTTTTATACCGAAAAAATATGGCACAAATTTCGAGATTATTGAAATTATTGTAATTATTCAAGAACGTACATTTTGCGGTGTAATTCAAAACTTGTTTATCCAGCAACAGGTGATTTTAGGCATGGGACTATATTTCAAGGAAAGGCTTGGACAAAAACTATGCATCAAATACAGAAATTGCACGGTGTTCTATTTAGAGAATAAATGTGTTGTAAACATAACATATATCTCGATCACAGCCGTAACATATGAATTTCACAGTAAAAAAATCATTGATATTATGGCGATAAAATAGAGAGTTGCCATTTTCAGAAAAAAAAAATAAGAAAATTATAGGACACGTTATAATGTACAAAATTGAAACAAGTTATCTTTCGTACATTTTTATCAGTAGTCAAATGGATTTCTCTTTAAAAAAAGTCTCTCATCGAGTTTATGGCGAAGAAATAGGAAAAACGACCATTTTTCGAATAAAATGCTTTTTTAAGAAAAACTATTGAACCTAGCCATAGGGAATACTCAATGAAATATGTAGAAGTTTCGTTGGCGCTTCTTATGGATCAATAATATACAGAGTGTTCCATTCAAAATAAGGAAGTTTCTGCAAATTTTCCGTGGCAAACGGTTTTTCATACCCTGTATATCACAGGTAGGTTTCAGATATATCGTTTCTGAGAGTTACCAATGTAAAATATTTGAAAAAAAAATTCAATTGGACTTGGTACAAATTTATAATTTCAAATATTCTGAGCGACGAATATTGGAAAACAACCTGTCATGCTACATATCTCGAAAACCGTCAATATTTCCTTAGTAAAGATATACATAAAGTGTCTTTTATTTTCTATCTAGAAACTGAAAAAATGATAAAAAATATAGGTTTCCATTCGAAAAAACAGGGTTGGGATCCGCCCAGAAAAAATTGAACACCCTGTGTGATCGCCAATATTTTTATTTTGTCGAGCTCGAGTAATAAGGTGATATTATAGAAATTTAGATTCCTATCTGTTTCCTAAATAGAAATATGGAACACCGCGCCACTGTTGCAGGACCCTGCATATGCAATTACTATTCAATGCTACGATTATTAATATTAATTAGTATTTCAGTAGCGATTGCAAGAAAAAAAGGTCTCTTTTGACATACCCTATATTTGAGTACGTTTCTATTTGGAATAAGTTGGAATAAGTTGCTTTGTTATTTCAATCATTTCATTCAAGAGTCTTTTTTTCAATATCGTCTGTTGTCCTATAATACTGACTGAAAATCAAAAGTATGAAGAAATGACTTACAATGTTCTACAAGGCTAGTGGGATTTTTCATTGTTTTCAGTGGGTTGTGTATATTTTTACAATCCCTGCTATGTTCAGCCATTCTTTCTTTTAAAAACCTGCCTGTTTGCCCTGTATATACTTTCCCACTTTTCTTTTCTTCAACATTTCGACAGAATTGCCGCCTATTCAACTACTAGTTTTAACGTTAGTGCATCTTTTCCAGATTCTTAAGGAACCCTGTTGTGTAACTATGTACTCTTCGTTTTCAAAATGACCTAATGACCCACACTTATGGACTTTTCACAAAACATAAAATCCTTTGACGTTTCCTGACCGTGTCTACTTTTACATTGCACCGCGAAATAGGTTAAATGTCCCTTTCTTCAGAACAATAAGCATGTCCGCCTCATATGGCACGCGTTTGGGGCTGGAGGTAAACAAGCGAATAGCGAATATTCACACTAGAAAGGGACGATTAGTCAGCATTTCTGTTCGCAGTGCAATCAAGACAGATGGTAAAACAATGGTGGGATGGCAATTGTTCTCCGACGTAACAAAGGCGTGTGTTATCTGCCATCGCAAAGACAAAGCTTGATTGTAGTGTGGATGCCTTCTCGGGCAAGCCCAAGGGATTTTAAACAAATCTGTAATATTTGATGAATTACATTGTAGCCTTTTTACTTTATAGAAGAAAGACTATTGCAGACATAATATAATTTCTTCGGCTTTGAAGGCGTATTAATTACTGAACCTGAAATATTTCGAGTAAATGTAGAGATTCGATTTTTATATTTTCGTAACCATAGACAGAGGTGTCTATACAGAGAATTGTTGATATTTGTTTATATTACTACCATCAAATCAGAAACGATAATTGGTATCTAAAAGCAACAAATATTGAATACCTGGACCGCAACTTCTACCAAGGCATTCATACATCTGGCGAAGTATTACCAAAACTATTGTTAGACTATACAGCAGATATGGCCTACTTGGTCTAATATGCCTTGGACTGTTGGAAGACAGTGCATGCCCTTTCAGTGTAGGAGATTATGAAACAGCGGCAGACCCGTACGCAGGAGAAGCAAAAGGACCAAATGTCTCTCTCCCAAGGAAAAAAAAAGTTGATCATGATTAATTAAAAAAAAAACTAAGATATGACAGTGACAAATATCAGTTAACTGTAATAGACTGGTTAGGTTAGGTAAGGTCCAAAGTGGGTGGATCTATTTGACCCTCCACCGCAACCCACAAAGGTTTATTGTGGCTCACACCTATTCACACTCGACCAAATAAATCCGGTTTCTTAACGAAGCCGATTAGTGTGTGGTCTTTCAGGTCAGATGGTAAGAGTATGGCTCTGCCGAACTCTAAAAACCTGATTGGTTCCCAGGGCAGGCCCAAAGTATATGCTCTGCTGTTTCATCGTTAATGAGGTAGTCGGATAGTCAAGGTGCAAGATTCCTACCTTGACACCTGTGACAACTTTGCCATATGAGGGTTTTTGCACGTCAGCTACACCTGACGATGCCTTAGATTCAACCGTGCAGGGCTTTTCCGCCTCTGGTTTTGGTGAATCATCACTTGAGTACAAACGTTTGCTAACCTGCTCAAGGGGGGTTTGTTCCTCCACCTGGGACAGATTCTGCGTACGCCGCTCAATAATTTGGTGCAAGGCGGTTTCATAAGGTATCCCGCTCTTGAGGAGACGACTCAGTCGTTTCCTGGCAGCACCACCAAACCTTTTTTTTAGGTTCAGTTATTGGATCAGGAGTTGGAGAGTTGAGAAGCTCTCGCTCCTGATTTATATTTACAGGAAGGTGAGTTGGAGTCGTAAACTCGACTCAGCGTCAGATTTTTTTAAGTTTACTCTGTCCATGAAAGTCCCACAAGTAGCTAGGGAAAGAAGATCAATCACGGCAGAGCCTCGCATTACCGTGACCAGGCGATGCTACGACGAGAGGGCGCCCGGTATCTCGAAGGTTCCGTAGAGACAGCTGATAGGCTCAGTGTCATTCATCCCCTCGGCACGAATACACACGCCTTTGGATTGAGGCATCGTTGGGATGCCATTCAGTTAGGGAATAACAGAACCACAAATGATTCTGTCATTCCCGTATCCAGCGGGCCTACGTGGAAGCAGGCATCCGATGGCCAGTTTGCTCAACCCCCATATCCCAAGTCATAATTGACCCTGTGGATATTTTTTTGCTTTTATGACGCACATGAATTATTCACTTTCTATTGGCATTTTTCATAATTGCCCTTAAACATATGCTGAATACGCAAACACTTACTGTGCTCGTCTCGCTTCAGACCGAGTTGAGTTTGAAAGAGTTTCACTTTTGCCTGAAAGATCACTCACCAACCGAATTATTGGCTTCCTCAAGAAGCTGGACTCATATGGTCGTGCTTAAATAGGTATGAGCCATAATACCTTCGCGCATTGTAATGCACTTTGGTCCTACCCATTCACGTAACACTAATCAACTGGCTTACGGGATGCAGATACTTCTAGTCATTTCCCTCAGACGCAATTCTTCAATAACACAGAGCTTCAGTGTTCCCTACAGAATTTGAACATATGTGCAGGCGAAAAATTGGCATTCGTAAAAGAAAATAGATGAAAATTAACAACTTCCACTTCCGATCTGCCATTTGATTGATGTACTAACCTCAGTGGATTTGTATACATGACAACATAGGATTTGTCTGTATGTTATTACATTTTTGTAGTCATTATGGTTATAGTCACTTTCCACTTTTGTACTTTTTCATTTCTCTGTAATCTGAGATCCACATCCAGATTGTTATCACAGGTCAGTTCAGGCTTACTATGATTGTTGAAACTCAGATTTCCAGAACATATTTCATTTCAAAGTGCAGGTGGAGACGTCTTAAAAGGTTTCAACAACCAAAAAACCATGAAAAATCACCAATAGATCCTGACCCAGGTACCTACTTCGTAGCATCTGTTTGGCTCTGTTTTTCACCTCTATATACAAACGTTATTTGAAGCCGTATCTATGGGTTTCACACTGATTTTAATGTGATATAATTTGAAATTTTCAGATTGATTTGTTTCAAGTTAGCTTTCTAGTAAATCATGAAGCAATGATTGCTGATTTCTTCATCATATAGAGTAGTAAAAAAAAACCGTAATATTTCTAGAGAATACGTCAAACGTCACGCGTTACGTTTCTGTTAAACTGTTTGGTGAAAATCTAACATCAGTGTTTTTCAAATATGTTTTTTAAAACGATTGAAAAATTTAGGTGATATCTCACACACACTTCGTTTTATTCAAATTTAAAGATATGAAGCGTTTGATGAAAGACCCTATACAAGAACGATTCGGATTTTTTGATTCGCTATTCAGCCTTATGTATGGATAAAACAGATTATAAGCTTCTTCAATACGGTAAATACAGCAAATACCTAGAAAACTCATTACTGGTTTAACTGACAATATCATTTTATTAATTTCGTCAAAATCTCTAAATCACATCTGAAGCAGTAAAAAAAATACAGTAGAAGAGATTTTATAATGCATACGGTGATGAAAATTGCCCTACTCAAGAAATCTTATTCTAAACCAACACATATTTTCTCCGAGTGAATATGTCGTAGTCCTACCCTTCCCAGACAAGTTAATAAAGTTTGTCTAGTGAGTCAACTACACTGAACGCTCTGCTGCTACCCTATCTAATGGCTTGAATCACAGTCCGAACAATAATATATGAGACGACTTCGTACTATTTACGATGGGAAAGAAGATGCGGACTTATTCGCAAAATTGGCTTAAGCGATTATTTACGAACTGAATATATGAATGGAAAATCAATATCAAGGGGTAATGAAAAATTAAATCGAGATGGCATACAATGACCTACTGGAGTATAAAAGAGAGAAAATGTATATGTATGGAATTATTATTAACATAATAATAATAATTGCGAATATTCACATTTGTTTTTTCTCACATGGTCTTTCACCTTAATCTACTCCAATTAGTAAATAAACAAGGAGAAATCCCATTTAAGACCTTAACGGTTGCGCATGTATCATCTTATTTCTCAACTTTTAAAAACTAATTTATCTATTATGAGGTTCTATGTTGAGAAGTGGTATGGAAAACATACATGAATAAATATACAATAAAATAATTATATGACGGTATAAATGAAAATTATATGTAAAATAACTGAAACTGACATGCTGCTGTAATTCGTCTTTCAAGTTATTCAATATCAAAAGGTTGTGTTTCATAAACAACGGATTTGAGATGTCCTCAAAGAAAGAAGAGTGTTAAATCCGGTGATCTCAGAAGCCATGCAACTGCTCCCCTTCTGCCAAACCAGAAATCTCCCGTTTAACCACTGTCTGACGGGAAGAAAATAATGAGATGGAGTATCGTCCTGCTGGAAATGTAACAGATCCTCCTGCAAAAGTTCATATAAGATGATCGATGGTCTCTTCTATTTCTTCCAGAAATAATGGACCAATAATAGTATTTCCAAGAATACTAGCCCAAACATTAACTTTTTGTGGGTGTTGTGTATGCCCTTTCCCGAAAAATATGTATGTTTTCGTCACTTCAGTTTTGTCTATCAACATCTTGACATGCAAGATGAGAGTGAGTTGGGAAGTGACTCTGATGTTAATGGTATAAATGATCCAATGGATTTTAAATTGCCAAAAAGTTATGTAAAGTGATGGTGTGCATCAACTGTTTAGGAGTGTATCATAGTCTTGTGAAAAGACTTCCACTAGTAAAAATAGTCGATGGTTACAAAATCACTTGTTGCGAACAGAAGAGCGGCCAGCAAAAGCCCAGTATGGTAACCTCAAACCTAATCATTTAAAATAATTTGCTGAAGCAACTGTTGGAGAAGGTGAAGGATAAAAATTACATCCTGCAGGAAAATAATCGTCTTTTACTGAATCGAATTCAGACTCTCAAGGACAGAGTGCCGCAAAAAGTACCGGCAAAAAACACAAACATCCATAAAAACTATTACAGCTCAGTAGCAGCAGCAGGGACCAGTCGCGCACATAATGTGACAGTGTTGCCAAATGAAAAGTGTAGTTCAATTGCAATACCAGTAGCTCAAGTACTAACATCTCGCACACCAGTACTTCAACATTATCCATCAACGACATGACAGTCGACATCTGACATCCCAAACACAAACAAACACACAATCAATACTAATTGTGTGTTGTTGTTCTGTTCTTAATTTGTTACTTTAATAATTCACTTGTTATTAAAATGGCATTCAAAAATGAGGAAATGGCTGATATGCATTACGTTTACGGTCTCTCGCAGGGGAATGTATATGAAAGATCCTATCTTTTTTTCGATGAGGAATCACCTCCCTAAACGTTTTACACTTATTCAGTTACACCCTGTATATATGTTTTATATGTTGTACCAAATTGCCCAATTTCATCCAAAGAAAATCTACTTAGCTTTTTTGAAAACCAGTATGTTCTCTATATTAAAAATTTTTTAATAATGGGCGATTTCAACATACCTCAAATGCATGAGTACCATTCCTCAAACATGCTGAGGGACACATAACATGTAGAAATATTCCTGAACTTCTTGAACTCTCTAGATACTAATTAGCACAATAGAATATTAAACGATCATGGACTAAGTAGTCTCGAGCAAAAGTTGCAAGATAACAAAAAATCAGCTTTGTTTTGTGATGGAGGATAGGCATCACCCGCCGCACCGCTTTGTATTGAGGTGTCACTTGAGTATTTAAAAACCAAAGAGTTTTCTGCTAATAATTCAGAATATTTCAACTTCAGAAGGGCGAATACTGAGCTCATATACCATCTATTTGCTAATGTTGACTGGTGTGGTCTAGAATTGTTTACAGATCCTAATCTTGCGATGAGTTTCTTCTACAGTAAAATTAATGAAATTTTCAATATTTGTATTCCCAAATGTAAGAAAAATAAAAAGTAGCCCCCATGGTTCAACAGAAAAATAATAAAAGATATTAAAGTAAAAAACAAACTAGGGTTGAAATGTAGACAAAACAGTAGCCATCCATGAATTAGCACATGAATTTCGCGATTTTAGAAGGAAATTGAAAAATGACATCAATACAGCCGACACATTATATCTAAGCAAGGTTCAGCAGGAAATTAGTAGTGATTTTAGATCATTCTGGCAGTATGTAAACAGTAAAAAAAGCAGCATAGGCATACCAGGTAAAATGAACAATATTGAATATTCCAATGGCACGGATATTTGTAATGCTTTTGCAAAACACTTCAGTTCAGTTTATACAAATGACTGTGTTGATGGTTCAGCATTTACTGATAATACCAGTCTTGAATTGATATCTATGCACTGTATAGATCATGATGATATCATTGATGCAGCTAGGTGTGTGAAGATAAAAAAGTCAATCGGGCCTGATAATATACCACCATTTATATTCAAAGATCTTGTCGACTTCTTGTTATATCCATTGAAAACTATCTTTAACCTTTCCTTGAGAAGCAAAACATTCCCTAACATCTGGAAAGAAGTAAATTATCCCAGTCTTCAAAAAAGGTGACAAAACCGATATTTATCAATTACAGGCCGGTGGTAGTGTTATCGGCACCAGTCAAGCATCTCTATAGATTAGTTTCTCCTAAAATATCACAGTTCCAACATGGTTTCATGAAAAAAAGATCCACTGTTAGTAATCTTAGCAATGCTACCCAATTTATAGCTGAAAACTTGGATAGTCGTGCTCAAGTGGACATAATATACACCGACTTTGCTAAAGCTTTTGATAAAATCTCACATGCAATTCTTCTAAGAACCCTAGAATATGACTTTGGTTTTCATCCCAACCTGTTGAAATTTTTCAGTTCATATGTATCTAATCGAAAAGTGTGATAGTGAAAGGGCATAAGTCTAGTCCATTTATCCCATCGTCTGGAGTTCCCCAGGGTTCCAATTCAGGTCCTTTGTTATTTATTTTATGTATCAACAGTCTTGTAAAAAATATCACATCACCTTGCTACTTGTTGTTTGCAGATGACTTGAACATTTTTAGAAGAATTTCAACAGTTGAAGATTGTGTACATCTACAGAACGATGTAAATTACATCGTTGAATGGTCAAAAAAGAACAAATTGTTATTCAACGTTCAAAAGTGCAATACTATGACCTTCTATCGGAAAAAAGTCAGTATAACGTACAACTACGAGATGGACGGTATAAAACTCAACAGAAATCGAGAAATAACAGACCTTGGTGTTACTTTTGATATTAAATTATCATTTAGATCTCATATACTGAATATAACAAACAAGGCCTCAAAGATGTATGGGTTAAATTGATGGATGTAGCCGTTACTACGTGTGTTACTACGTAGTGTTACTACGTTTGTAGTTCGCAACTCTAGGCAATTCAACAATATTACCTGCATCAAACATTTGTATATCAATCTTATCAGAAGCATTTTGGAATATGCTTCCATTATCTGGTGTCCTCAATATAATTGTCATAAGTATAGCATTGAAATAGTCCAAAACAAGTTCCTGAGATTCTTCTCTTCAAAGAACCAGGTAACTACGACCTTGATATTTCCAAAGTAGTGCTACTTGAAAAGTACAACATACAAACCCTCGAGAAAAGAAGAGTATTTGCATACTTAATATACTTGTACAAGATGATACATGGTGAAGTGGATTTAATGTTACCCCTGGAACGGTTCCACCGAATACTCTTACCAGTTCTGGTCAAACAATGCATCTCAGTATAGGCTTACTAATAATTATTTCAGTTAGTTTAGAACGCTATTTTTCGGAAAATGCTCATAAAAAATAAAAAGTCAGGGTATCATTGGAGCAGAATTGAAAGCCAATCAAAATGATGTGCCATTTGACGCTTCTCCCATTTAAAATTCTGAGGGTAACATCTACCCCTCCCCAATACAATTTACCTGTCTTTTCGATTCCTCACATTGTTTACTGGAAGGAAGATATTGAGGGTGGGAAGTTTTCAAATTGACACCCTGTATATGTGTACTTCTGTGCTGTTGAGTTTGTTGAGGTGACAGTACCTGGTTCCGTTGGTTCATGTTTTTTTTTCATTTAAATTTGTAACATCAAATATTTTTGAATACATGTGAAAGACTATTTTCCCAATTCCTGTGACAGTGACAGTGGATATATTTCTAAAAATTCATTGATACAGTAACTACGTAATAACAACCACAATTCAGTTCAGTTTTGGCTATTCTGATGTCGAAAATTTGGGTTGAGCTTCAAAACAACTGGGTATGTCTCTGACTTGCAAAAAAAAATTTAAAAGGGGAAATATTAAACCTAATCACTAACTGAACTCTAACAACATCTTTTTTAAACTGGGTCAATCTCTCCTCTGTTATGCTTGACATCCTCAGAACGATTAATTATTTTTTATATTCACTTGATTGTTTGAATTTTTTCACTTTTCCCTTGTATCCAACATTTCCATCATATACATCATTTTGTACAATTATTTATACACGAAGTTACTTCATTCAAGCGATGGCATTAAATTCCCTACAAAAGCACTCAGCTTGATTAATGCGATGTTCCATTTTCCCAACAGCCGCGTTATGCATTATCCTATTACAGGCATCTTCTTTGACCGCGATCAAGCAACACTCTCGATTTTTTGTGTTTAATAGTAATGAATGCAAATTTAATTAGCCGTTAACAGAGATAAGTGGTGTTACTCCGCGTTCCTTAATTTACGAAGTATCGAAATATCAATTTTGTTTATGAATGTTGTCAGTTCGTTTATATGTTAACCTAAATTCTTGTAGAAATGTTATATATTCATTTTCTTTAATGACCCAGAAATCTATTAGGAAGATCATTATCAGATACTAGTACTATGTTGCTGTATGTTCCAATGTTTTGACAGAATCAAAATCAACGAACTTAGGCGTGCCCAGCGTTATAGAACAGTGCTTTCAAAAAATTGTTTTACAGCGCCATCTAGTGGCGAGTTACAGAAAAATTGATAGCCTGAAAACCTTCTCTATGAAAAATTACTTATACATGTCAAGTTTCATCACGATCGGTTGAGCGATGTAGAAGTTTATCACTTACCAACCAACCAACCAACAAACATCCATTTTTATATATTAGATGAACAGAAGTCCTTTCAACTTGATAGGAATCGCACGGTAAAAGGTAAAACCTCATCAATCCTCAGCTCGACTTCGGAGGGTTGTCGTTCGTAACGGGTGGCAGCTTGTTCAGAAAACATCTATTTTTTCTTTGACTGTAGATGAAGCGGTCAATTATGTGACCTTTTCCTGTTGGGAAAAGTTTATGAAGACTCACACCTTGGAACCAAACACAGTTGGCAAATTCATAATTCACTACCTTCGAGACTAATCACAGATGAGCAAATTCATAATTTTTGTTGTGTTACTATTGTTGTTTCGATTATATTCCAACACAAGTAAACCTTGATAATTTCCAACTTTCAAACGTCAAACGACATTTTGTTTTAAAATATACAGTTTCTTACGAAAAGAATGTACCTGAAAAAAGAAAACACCAGAAATTTGTAATATANTTTAGCAGTTTCGCACAAGCACCGCTCTTAGAGTATCTAAAGGGTTTTCCTGTAGTGCCTTGTCTTTGAAAAACAGAAAAATCTCAATCCCACTTCACCTTCGAAATTTTTCAATGAAAACTGGTGCGTAAAAATAACTTCTGATTATGTTAGGAAGAAAGTTACCTCTTATGAATATTCACCAATTTCTCCGTCAATTTTCAATATTATTCCTGGAAACCTATTTTGACAAAATTTTCAACGTGAACCTGATTCAGTGGTACAAAAGTAGTTGACAATTATCAATGACACGAATACAAACCATATCTTCTAATGTTCGAGTATCTACTCCTTTGTGTCATCTATCTTAGTTTCCTTCGCGTTGAATTCACGTATACTGGCTATTCAATGATTTCTGGTCTTGCAGATATATGCATTGAAGTTTATGAGTATCTTCGTAACCTATTCAATGGAGATGAAATCGCTTTCATTGACTGAGACCTGCCACTCATACTACCTCAAATATATGTTATAGAAATAGAGTACTCTCAGCTGAAACCTAACATAAGTGGGCCTACTTCATATTTAAATAATATTACGGATGAATATGCTTAGTCAGTTCCAAAAAAGAAACTCCTGAAACCTGCGACATGAATTTGTTTTAAAAATCTACCATTTTTACTAATACCTTCAAAGCCCAGGTGAGAATGACATAACATCTGTTTAAAATCTGTTTTTCCATTAACCAGCTAACCCCTACGAACGACAATCCTCAGAAGACGAAACTTGTGAGAGCTAAGGATTAACGAGATCTTACCTTTCAACGTGTGATTCGTAACACGTTTGTGAACGTATCGAGAAGTATGACTGACACGATCCTATTCAGTTAGATATATCTAAAATAAGCAAAGACACATTTACTAATACGCTTTATGAATTATCATGACAAATTTCGGTAGTGCCAATTACAACAAGTACTATTTAATAATGAGGAATTTTTTGACCAGAAAAATAAGTATTGCGAAATTATGTTCTTCGTTTACTAATGAACTTGTTAACGACATGTAATGTAAGAATTCGTTCTGCAATCTATTAAAAAACAATTATTTGTTAACAATGCGAAGTGTCGTTCTTCTCTTGGTCGATATTTTGAATGATTTATTTGAAAAAGTATGTATTGTTTCGACTGAGTGTCCACAAAAATAAATTTCAAGCACAAACGTATCTACAGTCACAACCATAAAATACACCATTCATTGGGGTATATCGTGCTGGCATTTTAGTTGGGACAGATTGTAACGAAAGGGAAAAATCTAAATGCCAAAATAATTCATAATATTTCATTTGCATACTGATAATTAAAACGTCGTTTATAGTCAGTGAGGGTTGAAACGGGTCGAAAACAGAAAACGAATGAAAGAAAAATCCGATATAACGAACAAAGAACTTTGTTGGCGTAGATTTCAACATTTGACGTGAGAACGAAGAAGTTTCGACAAAAGCTTCAATATGGAAAAAACTTGGTTTCATGAAGAGTATTATTGATTCGAATATGGAGAACCTATTGTTTGAAAATAATATAGACTTCACGAAAGAGAGTAGGGCAAATCGCTTAACATGGATGAGATACAGCTTAGATGAGTCATTTGAAGTTATATTGAAGGTGAAAGCATCTCAGTGGAAAATTGCCCGATTTTCCAGTTTGCGTAAATTCAATAACCAGCAATAAAAATTATTTAATNTATATATATATACTTTCATACGGTGTTTTAGGATGGGGAGAGTTAATTATTGTTTTGCAGAAAGCACGAATGTAGTCAAACAATGGAACTTAAAAAATAATATTTGGTGAGAGTGATTATTGTAATGATCTGTCATATGAAGAATCTCGAATGATTTATGTGAAACAACTTTTAATGTATGAAAAATTATCATTTATTAAAAATGATTAATTCTAATACGAGTTCATGAACAAGTTCAAAACACATGAAAAAATGATTTCATCTTTTCGCCATGTGAAAAAACAGCGAAGTAACTATTCGGCACCCAGAATATACAGGGTGAGCAAGTGAAAACGAAACTAGAACAAATCTCTCATTATTGGCATTTGGGAAAAAATCGCTCGGACACTTCGATTTTATTTCGGGAGGAAATCTTTTCGTGCCTAATGATGAGTTTTGTTATTTTGACCCTCTTTGGCAGGGTGAAATCCAACCCTTAAATCTTAAATGGGATCAGGGGTCAGGTAATATATTTTTGAATGGTCATCGATTTCTCTTGCCGCGGATTTGATGCAGCGGATATCGAAAAAGAAATTTTGAAATTGATAACGAGTTCAATGTGAAGAGAGTTGACTTTTATTGAGTTTTTGACTTTATGAAGAAGTGATAAAGAAATTCGAAAATAGCCTGGTACCTTGCTGAATTTTTACTTCAACAATTGTTCTAATGAACCTGATTCAGTGG
>NW_019291530.1:0-74200 GCF_000500325.1 Leptinotarsa decemlineata | reverse complement strand
GACTACGCCGTTCGATGTGAAGGTAGCTTCGTCGGTCCATAGGATTTTGTAAGGAAATTTTCTGTTTAATTCTACTTCTCCTTGGTACCAGAAAGAGAAATCTAGTCGAACATCGAAATCTCTTTCCTTTAAGGTATTTATAAATTTGGGTTTGTAGGGTTTGAATTTATTTTTATGTAAAATTGCTCTTACGCTTTCTCTTTTAACGCCAGTTCTATCTACAATATTGGTAATACTTGATTTTCCCTGTTCGATAACATCCAGGCAGACAGCCAACTGAACCTCATCATTATTGCGTGATGGATTATGACGTTTTTTAAAAGTATTTTCAACTGAACCAGTCAGTTTAAATTTTTTTAAAATCCTACTTACAGTGGATTGCTGTACATGTCTACCAGGATGTCTTGCGTTAAAAATATCAGCCACTTGTCGATGCAATGTGTTTTCACCACAATGTGTTATCACACTCGTTATTACTATCTATTAGTACTTGTCCAAGGACGCCACATTTTAAACAGATAAAAAATTCAAGTAATAATTATAACTGCACCAATATCGAATTTCAACACTCAAATCACGATCAGTCCCTGAACTGAACATTGACAACATAGTCTGGTTCACATGTACTCGATTTAGCTCTTTTTGGTGACATTTTTCAGCCCTGTCCAAAAATTACGACCAAGGTGTATTTTTCGTATTTTTGCCTAGAAAGTTTAAGGAAAGGTCTGAAAACGCACCAATAAAAATTACAAAAGTTATGAACAATTAAGTGAAAAAAATGAGGCTTTAGTTTTTTCTTAATATCTCGGAAAATTTTCAAAATTTTGGAAATTTGAAAAAAGATTTGAAAAGATCAATGGATTTGCGTAAAAAAGTCCCGACTCCCGAAANTCAAATCTTTTTTCAAATTTCCAAAATTTTGAAAATTTTCCGAGATATTAAGAAAAAACTAAAGCCCCATTTTTTTTCACTTAATTGTTTATAACTTTTGTAATTTTTATCGGCGCGTTTTCGGATTTTTTTTTAAACTTTCTAGGCAAAAATACGAATCGAATGACACCTTGGTCGTAATTTTTGGACAGGGCTGGACTAGTTGGCAGCGGCATCATTTTTTTGTATTGGTTTTTTGGCCTTTGAGCTCGTCGATAGCTTCCACAACCATTAACACTACAGGTTACTTGGACTATACTAGGAACGGAGTGTACGTTATAGGTGAGGACACTGGCATTGGTGCGAGAAAACGGTCGCCATATTTGTATGATTAATTCGGTAGGAATTGTAAAACACCGAACTTTTTCCAGGATGACAAATTTGCCAAATTAGGAATAAGATTATTGACCTATTAATAAAGTTAATTTATTGAATTTTTGCCTATCGCTATCAGAGTGATCTATGGCGCTTTTGCTAATGTGGAATAGCCTAATTTTAATATATTTGCTGATAATTGCCCTCATAAGATGTACAACAACATGTACAACATAGATGTACTTAGTTCTCTAAAACCATTTGGTCATGTTCATGTTAGCGTAGATTAGAGATTAGGGAATTTTGAAAACACACAATCTCATTTGATCAAAGTTTAATTTTGGATTTTGTAGAAAAACATACATTTTATATGGCGCAACTTTATAGAAAATGTGTTTGGAATACAGTATTATCAAAACTGAGATATTTTTAAGAAGATAGGAACACAGGTGCAATATACAAATAATGGTTGAAAAACTAAAAATATCATAAGCCACAAAACTTTTGCATATGGATTGAAAATTGCGCGTTTTTACAATAAACGTTTTCGATATTTTGAAACATATTGCTTTGTTTAGCATTTTTGGAAAAAACATTTGAATTTAACATATAATGACTACTACTTTTTCAGTTATTTTTCATCTCGACTTCATTAGTTAGATTATATCAATATATTGATAATATTAATTTCGTTATTTATCGTGACGCTTCGGGTGCACAGCATGCGTGTAAAACACAGATCGTATATAAAAGTAGTATGAACATAGCCAATAGTTCTCAATTTCATTCCATCGAATTAATAGATCTGCCTAGCTTCACTTTGGCGAGAAGATTTTAAAATTAGAATGTGTTCGAAATCACAAAATGGAAAATTTGAAACTTCTCAATGTTTCTTCATCTACCATATGTTTTGCTCGATCCATGAAATGTATTCGGAAACTCTGGTGTAGATTCCAGAAGTATTTACTACCCCGCAAGATATTCCAAATGACGTTATTCCCACGATGTAAAACTTGCATTGATTTCCGTTTTTCGTTATCAAGAGAGGTCCTCCAGAATCGCCCTGTCAACAAAATACAATATATCTAGGCTTGATTGAGTACATTATCTGAAAGTGAAGAATTTGTCGCATTTATCTGATATAAAGGTCTCTGGTGTTGCTGAGTAAGCGTTTGCTTCATCATAGGTGGAACGTAGATTCAAGACGCAGCAAAGTTCACTTTTCAGAATGTCCATTGCTTGTTCGCATAGTAAAGTAATACATAATGTGAATACATGAGTAATGAGTGATGACGTAAGTTTAATACTATTCAAGATGATAATTGCAAATCTTCACAATACAGAATTTATTTTCAATACCAATTACCAGCCCAACTAAGGAAATTACTGTTGTAGTGACACGCGTATTGGAAATGAAGTCTTAATTGTGAAGGTTTATAATCATTATCATGAATAGTGTTATTGATTTTCACCAAGTAACGCGTCAGTATATTAAAAAAAAGTTAGTTCAATAGGATGCCTTAGTAATATCTAAAAAAATCAGTTTAAAATCTGTTTTTTTGGTTAACTAGCTGTCGTATTTCTACGAACGACCATTCTCAGAATGTGAAACTTGTGCGAGCTAAGGATTAACGAAGTCTTTTCTTTTAACGTGTGATTCCTAACATGGGTTGGACGATAGCAAGTGAAAATCGATCATTCAGACTGGGGCTTGAACCACCGACCAAATATATAACAATACATTTATCAATTTTCAATTATATTGTTCACCTTACTCAAAATTTCCATCATTTCTTGTACGTACTTTCCGGGATGTAAATATGATGCAGGTTATTTTATGTTTATACGATGCTGGAAATTAGGGACTTATCGCCCCCAAAAAAATATATTATGGAAATGTCATTATGCTGTCCATTATTTTCAAAATAAAAGTAGACTTTTTTTGAACGTTTATATCGGAAAGGCCTTTGAACATTTACATAGTTCCGCTTCATCATGGTTATAAGAAGTCTATCAACTATTAGTATTGCTTATATAGTTAAATTGCAAGAGACCTTAACAGCAAAGTTATCAAATAGTAAAATCATATCAAAAAGGTTCACATTGCATGTTTCAACTGAAACCAGGCGATAAAATAGTATATTGAGCAAGTTTGGGAAAATTCTTTGAAATGTATATCTACTACATACACCCTTTGCGTATTTCATATAACTGTGAAAAAAAATTCTACTCACTGTACAAGTGTCACTCCCTCCTCGAATATCTCCGGCACACAACATATTCGAGGTTATTCCGTTTGGCAATTGATCACTATCAACTTCCGCGATTTTAGAACATCGTTCATTTGGGTAGATATCAAGAGTTACTGCCATAAGTTTGTTGCTGTTATCCCCAGCGAATTCTGTTTTCCCCCAACCTGTTGCTACTCCAGTTGGATAGTCGATGATGCTTTTGGTGTACAAGCATACTGGTCTTATGAATTTTGTGAATATTACTTTCGAGTAAGTTTTCAGAAGAGCAATATCGTTATATTTCATGGAATATTTATACTCGGGATGCAAGACAACCTTTGAAATGGTATAGTCCATATGCTCTGACCTGTTTCTATTGATGGATAAATCAAGCACTCCAAGTCGAACAACTGATGGTGGGCCCCTAGAAATTATGGCTCAATTTACAACTCAAAAAACGATTAGATATAATATGCTACGCATAGGGTCAATACAGGAAAACTTTGAAAGTGAGAAAAGATTTCTGAAGTAGAAATTCGATTTATCAGTTGTTGCGATCCAATAACAGCCAATTTTTTATCGATTCATATGACAGATACAGGGAAATATATATCTTTCTTGTTGAAATATTGCTCGAATTCAGACTAAACCAAAATGGCCAAGAAACATGTTTCAAATTTCTGTCGGCTAGTTGCTTTTATTATCGATGTTATTGAAAATCATGAAGAATGTTGTTAATCGACTTCTTGAATATTTGGAAACAAAGATCGAAGGTGTATTTTTTTCATATGTCACCAATCGGGTGACATGCTATTATACTTGATGGTTCCAAGGCCTTGGAAGTGGTTTTTATGATGGTTAACGTTATTGTGAATTGTGAGATCGTTGTTGTTCGTAGCTTTCCAGCTTTCTCCAAAATCGTTTTTCTCAAATAGCGATCGAGCGTTCTTTTTCGGATGCCTTTACCATCAACCCTAAGAATCCATATTTTCTCCATCCCGTTTATGGACTGTACATCAACGATTCATTAAAAAAGGCCAGAAATCCCATATATTACTTTGCTGACGACATCTCACTTGCCTCTTCTTTCCATTTGGATGCCCGAACATCGACTGCCAATACAAAATCTTCAATAGCTACAAGCTGTATATCTCCTGGAAAAAATTATCCTTGATATGACTGAAACCAAATAGAAGTTAATGCGAACAGGCATTTGATTTCTCTAAAAAGGTAAACGTGGTGGAAATGGACATCATGTTAGGATACATAATCCGGAAGCTTGATGAGTAGAATTTCGAGCTTTTGGCGTGAAATTAATCTATTGAATACATTTTTCCCTCAGCAGAACAAAAATACTACCTCCCGAATCGTGTTTCGCTAACTGAATTAGCATCATCAGAAGATGATTAGGACTATGTACGAGAGACAGTAAGTGTTTTCAGTAAATCCATAACCTACATCATAAATATGTTCAATATCAAATGTGTTTCCAATGATTTAATTCCAGCTCTTTCGAAAGACTATTTCGCACTGAAAGTTATATATAATTTTCAATTATATTTCAAATTAGATCCTCACTGAAATATTGTTCGCGTAATAGCTCCACCTGTAAGCATACTCTGAGGAAGGAGATAGTCATCCGCCTGATGGCTGGAGACGCAAAGGAAGGAAAGTTGGATACTTATCTCTTTTAGATAGATATTTTCATAGGAAGTGATCGACTGATTTTATCAAAAACGATATACAGGGTAGACAGAAAAAAAATTGCTCAGACCCGTCAAGTTTTATTTCGAAGGGGAAATATTTTGCGCCTATTATTAATCTTCTCACTTACACCCATTCGGCGGGGTGAAATTCAACTCTCAAATCTTGAATGGAAATGGGGGGTTAAGTGATACCTCATTTGAAAAGTCATCTACTCTTTTATTTTCCAATACTTCCCACTTTCTGAAACTTGTTTCAGTAGATTTCCAGTAAAAAAAACGTTATTGAAAAATCTGGCGATAAACGAACGTAAGGCGCCTACTTCACTTGCCTATTTACAATTTAGTATAACCTACTCTGGCATTCAATGCTGGTAACAATAAATGCAGTTTTTGTCTCGATCTCTCTTCAAAAGTATTCAGAATTCCATTCATCTACATTTAATATCTCACAGATTTCAATTGTAACTACTTCGGGTTATTTTTTTGCTGAAATTGTTCATTCAACTGCAGAAAGAGTATAGATTATTAATCTTCATATTGAAAATGATAGGTGAGCTGATATCACAGCACAGTTGTTTAATATCCAAAATTCGGATAAGCATCTCAATCGAAAGTACGTGATTGAATTCATAGCCAAACTCAGAGAGACGGAATCAGTGGCAAATCGAAGAAGGAACTCATCAATGAAACGATGAGAATAAGTGCCAGGCAATAATCTACAGTTTCTGACATGAAACGTACGAGTATTCTAAGAATTCTAAAATCACATTAATTTCGCCATTATAAAAGTTAACTTGTTTACGAAATAAATGAAGATGATATCATCAGCTGTTTAGAATTTTGCGAGTTAATGAATAAACAAATATTAAATAACCCGAATTGCTAGTCAATAATTGTTTCTTAGATGAGTGTTAGTTTTTTGTAAACGGGTCGGTTACTTGGCGACTGAGTTGGTAATTTTTTTTCTACAAGAAAATCTTGCAGGAGAAATGTACTTGCAATTGTTACAAGATCACTGTCGATTCCGCATTTAAACATATTCTTGAACCTGATGACCACTACAATGAAAATTATTTAGCACTTCAATAAGATGGGTCGCAACCTTACTATATTATACCCTTGTTATCCACCGGTAGGTGGATCGACCGAAGAGGATCAGCGGATAAGCCCACAAGGTCATCAGATTTGAATCTGTTATATTTTTATGGGGACACTCGAATACGATGAAACTTGACCAGCATTGACTGATTCAACGCTGATTAACTCAGTCAATAGCTGATTCAACGTATTAATTCAAAACGCTTTTCTCTATATCTGCTGCATCAAATTCCAAAAAGTGGAAATCATTGAAAAGAGAGAGAAAAACAGAGAGGTAAAGATAATTTTCAAGTCACTTTCTAGACCTGAGAAACTGTTGATGACATTTTATATGCCAAATTCCTCGAATATTCTTAGCATTATTCACGTTCATTGATACGTTTACCATGGGAACGATTGTCGTTATGAAACAAACGTTTGTCATTTCAATGGCTTGTCAGGGGGTAGGGGATCTGCTGCGAAACAATATATTTAACTTGTGCTTTCGGCAACTTCAGTTCAATACTGTTGTCTGTTGTCATCTGGACTTGTTTTGCTGTTGTTGCTTTGGATTAATTTCAGATACTGTTATCTTCTTCCTGTTTTTTTTTATTTCCACTTACGACTATTGAACAAATATTTTATAGTCGATTCGTGTGACACAACGTATTGTTTGTCCCATCATAATCCGTATCTTATCGTTGTTCGTCCATTATATGCATCATAATTTCTTCCACTCGGTACAATGAGATCTTCAAATAAAAAACTTATAATATAATATGATCAGGGTCAAGCTTTTCCAATAGACAATAGAGGATCATACGCTATTGCGAGATCTGCTTTTCCGGAATTTTGAAGCGGCGAAACTTCCGAAATACTGAATAATATGCTGGAGATGGTTCTGGTTTAATGACATAACTCTTTTTTTTCTTACACCTGGGAAAAATTGGATTCGATATCGCAGTGTGAACAGGCTTTCTTCTTCTCTAATGCCTGATGTATTGTTTTAATGTTTTTTACTGGATGAACTGCGATGTGGTTTGAAAATTCTTTGTGATAATTATTTGAAATATCCATTTTCATAGTGTTTGTCAGGACTAATTTTTCATTGGTTAAAGCATACAAACAACACAGAAAAATCCGTTTGGGAAATTTTGATCACAGAAAAATGAATTCATTGCATAAACTGGAAATGTCACTTCCATATCGGCAACGCCGAGTTTCGCCCCCACAAAATGGGAGAAATTACCAAAATTGGCTTCTTTAGATCAAAGGCGCCGACACCAACTGTCTGATTGTTTACTCTTCTTCCATGCTTGGAGGGATGCTTTCCTGTATGCAGCTTTGTGCACGACATGGAACTGTCAATATTTCATTGTTGTTAAAACGACTCCAGTTGTAAACGAAGGTTTTGTATAAGTGGTGGAGCTTCAATGAACTCAGTAAGGTAACAGACGGCAGTGCTGTCTTAATTAGATCTGCTCTGCATATTGCATATTGCGAAATTAGTTTGTGTATGATCATTTATCGGAAAATGCTGTATTATCGATTAGAGAAGCTCTCTGTTGAATGTTCAGCTTGAAAATCGTCAAAGCACACTGACTCTGAATTAACGAATGAAGATGAATAGTTTTTTATTTACATTCATATAGTTTAGGGGAGATGGGGAAAATGAGAGCCAGTGGGTAATGGGAGCCACCTTATTAAGAAGGATTGGAACGCCTTATTGTAACTTCTGAACGCCCTCTACGCTTGACCTTAAGCTGTGATGGCTCATAGATACGCTGTTATTTAAATCAGTTCGTTTTAAACTGTTGATCGGAGAGGAGTGAAATTGTGAACTCTTGTTCTAGAGATTCGTGCAAGTTATTGGCGCGGTAAGTATTATTGGTTTTTGTCTAATCCATATTATTTTATCACTATAGGTTCGTAAAAGTATGTAATTTCATTGCATCTCATTTGATTTTCTGTTAAATTATGCTGTTTTTGATTTTAAACATTTTAAATAAAAAATGCACCTTGGGGTAATAGGTGCCACAATGGCTCCCATTACCCCATTATCCTAATGTTTATTTCAGATGCCCAGGACGTGGAAGAGAAAAACCGATAAGGGTTTGTGGACATCAGAAGATCTCCAAAGGAGTGCTAGGTTGGTGGCTAATGGAATGGGTATAAGAAAAGCAGCTCTTCAATGTAATATCCCCTACCAAACCTTCCAGAGAATATTAAAGAAGGGCAACTTGCAGCATTCGGCGCAATATAGGCAGACGTCCTTGTTTTACAATCGAACAAGAAAAAGAAATGGCTGCCCATCTAATTAAGCTCTCTAACATGTTCTATGGTTTATCTAGATGGCAATTTTGTCGCCTTGCCTATAGATGCGCAGAAAATCTTAAGATAAAGCATCGATTCAATACCCAGAAGCAGCCAACTTAGCTGGAAGAGACTGGTTGGAAGGTTTTTTGAAACGAAATCCTACCATTAGTGTCCGTAAGCCCGAAGCCACGAGTATCAATCGTATCAAAGGTTTCAACAAAACAGAAGTCACACGATTCTTTGAAAATCTTGAAGCAGTTATGCCCAAATATAAATTTCAAAAGTTGAATATATATAATATGGATGAGACCGGCATAACAACGGTTCAAGAACCAGGAAACATTTTAGCAAAAAAAGGACAAAAAGAATAGGTTCAGCAACTAGTTGGGAACGTGGCAAAAATATTACCGTAATTTGCGCTGTTGGATCATATGTGTCACCTTTCTTTTTGTTTCCAAGAAAACGATTTTCATCATAACTAGCTAAAGGCGGACTCGCTGATGCAGAATATCAGGTCACATTCAATGGCTGGACCAACGATGAGATGTTTCTGTTATGGCTGAAGCATTTTGTTAAATTCACAAAATGGAGTCAAGATCAACCAGTTCTGCTAGTGCTAGACAATCATTCTAGTCACGCAACACTTGAAGCCTATAATTATTGCAGGAACAATCATATAACTATGCTTTCACTACCGCCGCATTCATCTCACCGAATGCAGCCGTTGGACGTCACGTTCTTTGGACCCCTGAAAAAGGCATATTATAAGGAATGTGATCTATACATGAGATCAAATAATTTACTCCAGATAACACCTTATGATGTTGCAAGTATCTTTGATAAAGCATACATTAGAGTGGCCTCAATAGACAAAGCAATATCAGGTTTTAGATGTACTGGCATTTTTCCGATTCAGCCAAATATTTTTACTGACACAGATTTTACTTACGATTATCAGCCACCAGTTTGTGTAGATGTACAAGATAATCTTGAGGATAACACAGATATAAACATCCCCACTCATCATCATCCCCACTTCAAAACAAAATAGCACAAGATATTCTTAAAGTGAGAGAGTGGTGCAACTCCAATCTGCTATCCTTCAATATAGAAAAAACCAATCTGATATCATTCAATTGCAACTTGTCAGGCATTCCGATGAGTAATGATATTATATCAAACAAAAAACTAAATAAATTTCTTGGAATCACTCTGGACAGCAACCCCAATTTCAATAACCATATTAATTTGCTGAGCAAAAAAATAGCTTCGGGATGTTATGCTTTACGAACGGTGTCAAATGAATTGGGTATTGTAACTGCAAAAATTGTGTACTACGCTGTGGTTGAATCGCATCTAAGATATGGCATATCATTCTGGGGCACCTGCAACCAACAACACTTCAATACAGTCTTCATTCTCCAAAAGCGTGCCATCCGATATCTGTGCAAAGTTGGGCCTAGAGAGTTTTGTAAACCCTTGTTCAAGGAGCAAAAATTACTAACACTTTCTTCTTTATTCATACTCGAAACTGTGTGCCTAGTGCATAAGAACAAATCATCTTACGATGTTGTTGTTGGTTTCACTCGCCAAAGCGACAAATTAAGACTGCCTATTCCATCAT
Source organism: Leptinotarsa decemlineata (assembly GCF_000500325.1). Classification (NCBI taxonomy): domain Eukaryota; kingdom Metazoa; phylum Arthropoda; class Insecta; order Coleoptera; family Chrysomelidae; genus Leptinotarsa; species Leptinotarsa decemlineata. The sequence goes on along the minus strand of NW_019291530.1, from coordinate 64,001 downwards.
CAAATTTGATTAAAAACTCATTGATCTATAATGCAGCTAAAATATATAACCATCTACCGACCAGTCTTAAAGATATCCAATCACCTTATCAGTTCAGGAAATCTGTAAAGCAAGTTCTCATTGACCAGGTGTTTTATAGTGTTCAAGAGTACTTTGATAAAGATATGGATGGAATTCTGAAATAAAATTATTCCCTGTTCAAGCACTGCTTATGTTGATTTCAATAGCTCCTGCAATTTTGAAAACAGTGTCTGTTTATCTTACTTATTTATATATTTTATTTATTGACTTCTTTATTTACCTATTAATGTCTGACTATTCGTTCATTTAGGATGTATATAAATATGTATGTGTGTGGTATTTATGTGTGTTTATATATGCATTTTCATTTATTTATCTATAATTGTTTTAGCTGTGCACTAAAAATCGTAACCATATGTCAGTATGACACATACATCAAACCAATGTATATGTATAATGTATAGTTATTATAGTGAAACTCATTTATACATGATCAGCTTTGTCAACGAGTTTATACTTTGGACAATAAAGCATATTTGATTTGATTTGATATGACTCACTCACGAAGTCCCCCAAATAAGACATTACCAGAAGCCGTTCCTGATTTGCCTCAACCCGGATGTTCAAGTTGGGATGACGAAACTACAGACAGAAGCCTAAACACTTCATCAATTTCTGATATTATAAAAAACCTGTACTAGTACCTACCTGCTATGCATTCTCGTTAGTCACAAATTACCAAGTTATTTATTTCCAAAAGATAACTTTTAATTGATTTGCGTCATCATTTATCGCTCAGAACAATGTTGTGTGAATAATTTACTGATTTTCATTTTTCCACTCAACCTATCTTAGATATATGTAAAATAAATATACTCACGCATCCGTTGTGAATGTACAGTGAGCAGCAGTGAGGACATATCGGTCACTAATTAAAGTTCCTCCACACCTCCATGGTTGATCGGTCGTGTTGAAACCAATAGCTGCCTAAAAGTTTTAGAAGAATGCAAAATCACAAAGGTCATATTAGTTTGAAAGATAATTGAAGAATGTATTCCGCCATATCTGAAATGTGAAATGAAATGTGATCATCTTCAAAGAGGAAGATAACCTTCCTCTTTGATCATCTTCAAAGAGGAAGGTTACCTTCCTCTTTGACGATGATCACTTGGTGATCGAAACACGTGTCGAGGTGTTAAAAATAACGATTTGGTGTTGGGAAAAAACTCCAGTAATATTCATTACTACACCAAAGGATCCAAACAGTGCATCATAAGAACATCCTAGATCTTTGTGGAATGGTTAAAGGTGTGGTAGATCTCTCACTATCCCCCATTTGTAAAGAAGGTTCTCGGTTTTACTAGAAGAAATTGCTTTTGAAGATATAGAGGTTGAAAGTTTCTGGGAAAAGTCTAAAAAACTCTGGAACATTCGAGGGTGTTCGAGAACATCCCAACCATTCTGGAATTTGATAGACTGTTCGGTAATAATCTGGAACGTTAAAGAAATATCTCGGAACATCAAGGGAAGAAGCTTTCCGTCCCCCATCTATAAAAAAGTTTTCCGTTGGCGTGCTTTTGAAGATATAGAGAAGGGAAGTTTCGTTTTCTGGAGATTTGTGTTATTGAACATATTCTGGAATAGTCTGGAATGTTCGGGAATATCCCCCAGGTCATTTTGAAAGATACCAAAACGATCTTAATTACTGTGGAATGTTCTGGAATATTGCAGATCATTCAAAGCATTTTGTATAAATGGGGCAACCCAATGATAGGGATTATAAAGCAAGATCCGTCAACCTCTTATAATTGTATCCATTTTCTGCCACTAGCCCATATTTCGTATCAATTCCCTGAGCGAAGCCTAGTATCCCAGCTGGTAACTAATAATATTGACTTCGAATAAAATTCACTAAACAAAAGTATATTCACAACTATCAGTTTAAATTTTGAAATAGGTATTCGTAGCACCTATCTACCTAACATCAGTTCTCAGGAAAATAACATGGTAACTGCAGCCGCTAAGAGACCCATTAGCAACTTCAAATAGTCCTCATATTCTTGCACTCACAGAAACCAAAGTCGGTGCTTCAACAAACCCCGTCAATTTTCCATATCCCGGCTATGATTTTCACTACCGATTCAGACGTAACTTTGGAATATCTCTTTTTATCAGAAGCGATCTCTCGCCTGTCAACGAGAGGAAATGTTGGGACCCCGAAACTTTGATGTTATGTGGTTTAAAACCATATCACAGAAGAGCAAAAATTGGACTTAATGTGAGAGGAGTTATTTCAGATTTGAGATCAAATTTTTATAGAATTCCTCGAATGGAACTAGGAGGATCTCTTTGAAACTCATTTTTCTTAGTCGACGAAAAAAGTGATAGCAGTTTTTGATACTCCTCACTCACTGTAATGTACGACAAACCACATTTGACGATTATGTAAAATACGATGAATACATATATCACAGACAAATCACGTAAAAAATGTATATGATATCGATACAACTAAATAATACAGAATAGCATCAAGACTAACTGACGTCTCAGGTATTCAGTCATCCTGTAATCGCAGCTATGAATATGTATATGAGTTTCAATCAACTACCCCAATCTGCAATAGGAACAGCAACATTTATAAGTTGTTCGACATATTCAATTCAAATCGATACAATGACTGCGAAGAATTCAACAAACCCTTTTTTGGAACAAAAAACTAACCAAATGAGATTCATAAAGGGGTGGCCAATTATTATTTTGACATTTCTACATGATTCTGAATGATTTGGAAGTTGAAGAGCATTTCTACATTTTGATAAGAAATATAAATCAGGACTGCCTTGAGTATTATTGCGGAAATGCTAGAAATTCCACCCATTTAATTTGCAAGAACCTTCAAAACACATTTTTTTTACAATATTTCACACATTGTGAAGGATTCCAGGGAAATATTATTTTCATTAATAGATTCTTATATCCAGAACGCAAAAATACTATTAGATGTACCAAGAACTCCGTATTCACCTCTGAAAATTGGAACAGATGATTATAGACATTCATTGACACCAATGTTTGGGTTATGTTTGTTGTTATTTTATAAGATAATGCTTGGAAAAACATTGCTGTGTCAAGAATTGCATCAAGTTGGGCACTACAAATATACATAGGTATAGTTATTTGAAAACATACAATAATAAATCTAATGGAATCCTTTTTTTGGAAAATGACGTCTGATCAGAAACGAAATTCGTCAATAATTTAATGAACTACGTGCAAGTAATACAGTATGTACCCAAACGACAGACATTTTTTCACAACTGCCAATTCATCACCCTTGATTTCCCCCTAGATGAATTTTCTTCTCTTTTTTCATACATTGAGTATATATAGAGAAAAAAATAAAAAAATTGATATATTGTAAAATATTTGATATTATTATTGTTACATGTTTCTTGTTTTCTTCATTTCCTTACCTCCATTTCTACACAATATATGATTTCAATGCATTAAAATATGCCAACGGTCTAATTCTCGGCCTAATGAAATTAAAAACTATGATTTGCGGGAAATGAAATGAATTCAAATCACAATGAGACACCAAGGCACTAACCCTCGTATTTAGTGTCAGCCAGCCTTGATTACACTTTTCGTTCTAATACCCTCTTTCTGCATCAAAAAATAAAACCTTTACATGTTACATCAAAGTGCCGCCCGGAAATTGCTTCTACTTGTGTTTATTTCTGTATGATTAGGTCTCTACGGTGGTACTGGTATTCTGTCAGCGAAATTATTTAATGAACGCTCGATATTGTCGGTAGCCTGTCGGTTCAACGTGGGTGCTTTGTTCACTCACTCAAATCGACTGCCGTGTTGGTCGGTGGTTCAAGCCCTAGTCTGAACGATCGATTTTCAATTGCTATCGTCCAACCCGTGTTAGGAATCACACGTGAAAAGGTAAGACCTCGTTAGTCCTTAGCTCGCACAAGTTTCGACTTCTGAATGTAACAGATTTCAAACAGATTTTTTCAAAAGTTTGGTCCGTTTTAATGTCAGGTGTTTTTGTAGCTATATATCTCAATTAATATTTATTCTACTGTGTCGGTGTACATATACACTGATCGATTGAGAATTTTGTAGCCTATACATTGATGATACTTTTTTTTTCCAAATTTTATTTTTCTGCCGCTATTCAGCTCATTATTTTATGATGTCGTTGATCTATTTTCGGCCAATTTTTCTCTGCGAATTCAAATTGAACGAAAAAGCTGCCAAAACTGCCCGAAAAATTAACCAGACATTTGGCAACGGCATTGATTTGAGAAATTTCGTTCCTGAGATTTTAGCCTCGAAGATGAACCCCAGAGTGATCGACCTACAGTAATCCAAAATGGATTACTGTAGGTATTAGGTACTGTAGCTGCGTGGGATGGCGGAAGAACTGGGAGTCAGAGCTTCCATGCGATTTTTGATGGTTTGAAACGTTTTGGAAATGCTAAAAAGCTAGAAAAGTAGGTGTACCACGATTTGAACGATCGACAGAAATTGTCACGTTTCGAGGTATGCTCTTCTTTGCTTGTGCGCAACTAAAAATACCCTTTTTTTGGTTCAGTGGTTGTACACCAGCCACTCAGGCGCTTCCCAAAGGCGAAAACCCACAAAAAAGACCGTGGTGATTCAATATAACTTTCTGCAACCGGGCCAAACCATCATAGCAGAAGTCCTATTTTGAGGAAATCGACGAAATATTCCGAAAATTGCGTCAGCAGTAGCCGGCATTGGTCAACAAAAGGAGTCCGATCCTGCTCCAACGCCCATTTGCACTTTTCACAAATCACCGTCCGAAAGTTGAACAAATTGAGAGTGAAAGTTCTACCTCACCCACCATACTCCCCAGACCTCTGACCAACCGACTACCACCTTTTCAGGCACTTCGATAACTTTCTCACCGGTTGAACCTTCGCTAATCAGGACCAGGCAAAAACAGCCTTCGTCGATTTCATCGAATCCTGAGGACCCAATTTTTATGCTGACGGAATTGATCGACTTGTGTTGTGTTGGCAAAAGTACACTGATTCATATGGCGCTTATTCATATCAAATTGAATGCGTATTTACTGAGATATAACAGTTTAAAATCTACTTTAATGAACATAGAAAAAACTTTTAAAGAGCCTTATATCTGAATAACAAGTCGACATTTGTGGTATTATTTGTTGACACAAAACCTCTGATATGTGATCGATAAAGTTTTCTTTTCTACATCAGTACTATATTTTATAATTGTCTTTCAAAATTAGAATATTCTTGTGACTGTCCAAAAATAGCTAGTGTTAAAGAAGGCATCATTATGTCAATAAGAATGTATGATGAACTCTCTTCTGAATATAGTATGTGGTGACAAGAGTAAAAAATTTCAGTTAATTTTACAAAAAATATCTAAAACCTAACCAATTTAAAAAAACTATGCGCTCAGATATGTATTGAACGAACACACCTATTGAGATAAAAAAATAGAATCTCACCATAAATGGAAATTCCCCAGGGGATGCAGGCTGTCCTCCAACAATGAGTCGAATGTTGTTGTATTTACATTTTGGACTAATGGCGTTTACTGGAATTGGATTAGGAACCAGGGGAATTACCAGGACCGATGAAATTACTTCTTTAGTGTATTCCTCGCATTCTGAAATTTTGAAAACATGAAATCAATACTCCTATCAATATGACTCCGTTCAAATTATGATTATCATTGTATGTAATTGATGAACTCACCGCGGCGTTACATTACGTAACTCAAAAAAAGTCTGGGATTTGTGATTCAATTCCTTGTTCAAAATCACAGTTGTCCAATAATGACAACGTATACTATATCGTGCCAAAGGTATAAGTACCATAATTGCTCCCATAGCGCATACTACACTATCAAGAAGTTCAATTTAGTGAAGATGGCTAGATTTTATTTATATGATGGAATTGGCCGATACTTGATGAAAACCCATAACTAACGTATTCAAAAAACACTTTATTGTGAGATTTTCACAATTTGTGGATTTGTAGAAAATCGCAACACGTGTTTTGCCATACAATGGTTTCTTCGGGCGCGTCTTTACTGAGTGAAGACACGCCCGTAGACAGAATAAAAAATAAAATCTAAACAACACTGGTAAATAATTTAAATGAAACAAATGAGAAACAAACTTGAAGCCATTAAGACTATAACATAGGTTTCAAAAAACGCACAACACGTTGAAGCATACAAACTAATAAAAAGAATATAAATGTCAAATTGAAACTAATACTGCAAAAACTTCATGGGCCATGATAATGAACAGAGAAATTCAGAGAGAGCATACTTTAAGTATCACAGTAACTTGTATTAATGTTCCAAACAAAAACCATGGGGTAGTTTTCCATATTTTCTACTGCACTCTACATCAAATACGAATAGGTGCATGTGTTTGGTTTTACAATAATTTTCTCAGAAAAAAACTTATGTCAGAAAATCATGGTATACTGAGACACGAAAGTGGACATTTAGTAAATTATTATTTTGGAAATCGTACGATGTTTCTCTTTTTTTAACGAAGAAGACAACACCTAAAAATATTCTGTATATTTGCATATCAAGATTATCGCCCTAGCAGAATAGACCCCTGATGAGTGTTAAGTACTTACTAGTTTCACTGATTGAAATGTTTCCTCTGGAATTCATATCTAGGCTGGGATGTTGGTAATATTTTCCATGGCTTCGACTACTAATCTCGCTTGGATGATATTTTGAAATGCTAGATTTTGACCCTTTTGGTTGCGGATTTGATTTGAAGCCTTTATGAAAACCACCATGATTTATCGCAAAGTAAATATTCCACACTAATACTCACCACAACATACAATTGGAGTGGTCAATTCAAAAAATCCGCAGAGAGTTGGATCCGAACCAGTCTTAGCTTCTTCTTGGACTAGTGGGCAGTGTGAGATAATCTTGCAGTAGCCTTCTTGATTATTATGTTTCAAAGTACACTTGTCTCCAACTAAAAAAATAATTCAATTATGACTTAGATATTTAGTGCTTGAAGGTAATTTCTATTATATGTATCATCATTTATATTATTCGAGTTTTCCAGCAAAAGCGATAAAATTAGTAACGTTTTTCTACTCCCACACCAGAATAAAATACTGTCTTTCGATGCGCGTTTCGCTAAACAAGTTAGCATTATCAGGAGATGACTAGAACTAATAAATAGTCACAACAGAATGGCACTCATAATTTTATGTAGAATTGATTTCAATTCTCAATGATTGCCTAGCCGATTATACTACATTTTTCACAAGAAGAGAATACCGAATTTGTCTACATGTAAGGAACCTGAGTGAAAAAATTCACTCAGGTTCCTTACATGTAGGAAAAAACATAAAAATATTTTTACTTTAACGATTAAACCCTAGCAAGTGAGACAAACTTACAAGTAAGAAATGATAGATGCTCACCTTGTGCTATAACACTGCAACAGATTGTAGAAATTAAAAAAAACACTATCCATTTTTCTAGCATTTTGAATGGAAATTAATGAAAATTCACCTCCTATCATTTGATGAACTGCTATACACAACGTTCACTAGATTATTGTTTTTCAATTGAAGTTGGTCATTTATAAATATACAATTTCATTTACCACAACATATAGGCGACTTTTATCTAATTGCACACATTTATCAGTTTAGTAATATGCTGATTTATATGTTAATCACATCCTCTCTCGTGGATACGTATTGTTTGTATTTTTCTGGCACTTTATTACTTATTATTAGTATGTTCACCATGTTGCAGAATTTCCATTCTTTAGATATTTATATATTTTGTTGTTCAGATGCGTTTGAACATGTATTAGAGTTTATTTCAAATATTACAATAAATGATAATTATAAATTCAAATCATCCATACAACAAAATCAAGAAATGAAATTCCACTGAAACTAACAAAAAACCGTGAAAACTCCATCAACAAATTCCGCAAGATACACAGACGGTGAGATATAAGGATAACAGAAGGTTCATAGAGTATAACTTGCTCCCATGCTCGAACTGGGCATTAGTTTTCGACGAAGTCATTCCCTCTAATCTCTTTTTGGAGACGAATACCTCAAGTGCTTTCCTGGTAGTCCTCATTTTCCCAATGTTAAGAGGCAGCGTGAGGAAAGGCTGGAAATTCTCAGTAATGTGATCTCCGGCACGATGTATGCTCGACTTTGCCCCTCACAGATGTCGGTTATCGGTGTACTGGCGAAGTTGGTCTTTTTGTTTACATATCTATCATTTTTTGATTCTTCAACCTTCCACTCAACACTTGAATCATTGCCCGTAGCAGAGTGAAATGGTTTCCCGCTTCAGTGTAAAATTTAAACAAATCAATTAACTCGAACATTTCATCATTCAGACTGTTCAAAATAAAACCAAGAAACTCTTCCACGTCTTACTGTTTACCCTCAATCCAGTCTGTCCTCATACTATGCAACATTTTATAAATTTACGTCGGGCCGAATGGAGTGCCCGTTTTGATAACTGCTTGGTCGTTCATGGAATTTTTACCCACTCTCATGTCTTTCGTCCTAATGTTGGAAGGTAAGTAGTTAAACTGCCTTATGAAACGAAACATTTCAACTTTCAGCTTTGTGATACTGCTCGATTGGGGATATGATTGGCTGTACCATCATACATAGATGCTGATGCTGAGTAATGGTACCTAAACATGAAGCTGCATTTTCCCTTTGAATTAAGAAAGAGGTAGCTTTTGAGTCATTGGTCTATTTGGAGATTCTAACGCTGATTTCATGAATAAAATCCAATACTTGGGGGCCAAAGGTACCAAATGTTTCGATTCCTATTGCATAAAAAATGCAATTGTATTTTCGTTTTTTTGACAATTCCGCTGATGAATCTGCTGAACCGCTGGATATGGAAGTCGAAGGAACGTGATATCTACGTGAACGAAGGAACGTGATATCTACTTCCATTTCACAATTGCATTTGTATTGAACAGAAACATTGGAATCTAGTCGCAGACCTACAGCAACTCTAGAAGATTCATTGTCCAGTAATGTACCAAGGGATGAACTGGTAACGCATTCAACCAAGCGCCTGCATGTTTTGACGATACTGCTGTTATATGTTTTATATGTGCCTTTTTCATAGGAGATTTAGTCAAGTCTAGAAAACTATACGAGGTATTTCTACCAAAGGAATATCCACCTTCAAACAGAAATATCCTAGGTTTGTTAAACATTTCTTCCAGTAGTTGGTAGTTCTAGATCAGTTTGTGAGATCCATAGTTGTTCGGCCTTCCTCAAGTTGTTATCCGATGGAAAGCAGGATGGTAAAATTCAATCTATCATATTGGTCTCACTATAACTTGAATAGTATAAGGCAAGTAGTGGAAGATGGTGATTGTGCGAATGCCTCAACCTCCTTAAGATACCGGAAGAGTAGTCTGATGTCATGTATTCCTCCAATTGATCATTCAGTAAAAGTCGAAGAGTGTTGCGAACTTCTTCATCAAACTTGGTCAGATATGTTTGGTGGTACCAGTTTGAAAAACATCTCATGAGGTGGATGAGCTTTGGAATAGTCAAAGAGTTCCTGAGAAGATGAAAAGTTACATGTCTTGGAAGTACATGAACACGAGAAGACATCATTCTGAAACTCTGCAATTTTTCTTCAAGAAATTTAATGAATTATTCTTCTGTGAGAGGGGAACCGAGAAGAATCAAATGATTTTTGTCAATTATTTTGATTCCAGGAGAACAATATCGTATAATTTTATCGAAATATTCAAATAAGGTTCGCCTAGAAAATGAAGTTCACATTTTTGGAAGTTTAGTTCAAGCCCAATCTCCTTTGACTTTTGAATAACAGACGTGAGGGCATTGACAACTTCTTCAAAGTCTCCTCCGAAAGAGCTGTTATCTAAATACCAAGCTGATGTCTCGATTCAGCATATTGAAAGCATTCTTACAATCTCTATATGTAATAGCTAGAATTATACATATATGTAAGTGTTAAATTAGCGAAGATTCTCACAAATAGGGTATTATGGGTCATTTTTTGGGTTTCATTCCGTGTTCTTGATCCTCACAAGAATAATTTTTCACGACGTTTCGGTAAAGTCTCATTTGTTCTCCTCTGGTGATGTCAGGGTCCATAATCCAGACATGCCTCAGGGCCTCCAGACTTTCAAATCCAGCCCTGCCTTCCGCCCTAGTATCGCCGGTCTTAGACAACTCCCTTCTTTAGAAGATTTCTTTTCAACTCCTTGTCACCCCCACTGAATGCCCTACAACTATAAATACCGGTTGTTAGGTTGATTGAATATTGCTCCGTCAAATATCTTCATTTTGGAGAGATTGCAAAATAAGCTAATAAGGATGGTTGTGAATGCTCCTTGGTTCGTACGGAATGAAACCATCCGCAGAGATTTACAGCTGCCTTCCATTCAGCAGTCCATTCAGTCGAGGAATCGGCAAGTCCTTGATTGTGCCGAAAACCAAGAAAATCCGTTAGTCAGGGAAGCTATGGATTATACTATAGACGACCCCTCCCGATAATGAAGGTCCCGACACTCTGTCGAATGAGGCCCTCATGTCCTCCGTTAGAAGATGAACAATATCTTCATCCAAACACCCCAGCCAGGTAGGGGTTCACCGTGAAAGGCGGTAATGATGTCTGAGGACTTTCATACCGCCGCCAAATAATCAGTCTTGACCCACTCATCCTTCTGACGAGCATCAGTCCTAAGGGTAAGGGAGCTGGGCTCCAACCTGCTTGAATCGAAGATGACTTTCCTCGATTGAATATTGAATTCTATTGAGTATTGACGTCAACAGGTGATGGTTGATGGTGTTGGAATAAAATGTGATTTTCATGGTGGTAGAGTTTATTATTACGCAAAATGAATCTACAAGCGAGATATGTTGAAATTGTACGTAACTTGCACGATTACGTTCCGATCGGAACGACTGTATGTCACATGTCATTAGTCTTAATTTTCAGAATTGAATTTATGCTGTACCTATAGGTTGACCAGTCTTAGGCAAGGACTAGGATATCTGAGTGGGCCGTCAATTTTAACAACTCCCGCCGTAACGGTGCATCTTCATTATTTACAAAATTATTCTTGGATCCACAAAATAAAATTTGGAGTAATTGGCAAACATATTGACAATGTCTTGAGAATAGTTATTTCTTATTATATTTACTCACAACGGGTATTTCGAATAAATGACCAATATTTTGAACGATCAGATGAACTATTAAACAAATAAGTTTAATGAACCTATTGCGCTCTATTCATTTTCTAACAGACTTCAGTTAGTTGGAGAAATTACAATAAAATTCAGTTTCATATCAGTTTTTACTATGCATTTCTGTTGTAACGGAAATACAAATCTTACATCTACTGTCTTCATATATACTACAATTCATCCGTAATCTGAAGTTATTCATAAATAAAAAATATGGCGTTGAAACAGTCCAGTAGAGAAAATATGTTGAAGTTCTTGTGAAAAGTTGAATGAAATAACTTATCATGACTAAATTTTTACAGAATATCACATACTGAAAATATCTGATATTTCTCTACTTCTCTGCATATAGTCTCTTTCAGCAAAAAAAAACAGAATTTTAAGAAACAAAGTAAATTTTCATTGCTCAAATTTCCAAAGAGAAATATGTTGAATTCTTCAATGTTTTTCCATCTACCATATGTTTTGTTCGATCCATGGAATGTATTCGGAAACTCTGGTGTAGATCGCCGGAGTATTCACTTGCCCACAAGATTTTCCGAATGACGTTATGCCTACGATGTAGAATTTGCACTGATTTCCTTCCTTCGTTATCAAAAGAGGTCCTCCAGAATCGCCCTGTGAACAAAAGTTTTTCATTAAAATAAATATTAACCAATAATTTTCATAACGCATATATAATGTTATACCCGCCCACATCAAAGATATAAACTCCCTTACTCTTTTCAAATCTAGAATTGAAAAATGGTTAAAGCAAACTCCCAGAGCAAATATTCATCACTGGATCGATATAAAAAATATTTGATTATAAGTATATAATTGTAATTTTGTATGATTTCAGTGTATACATAGTGAGATGTGTGTATATATGTGAATGGTTGTGTGAGTATAAATATGTTTATTTTCATGAGTTTTTTATGTTAGTTTTATTCAATTCAACACCTAGGAAATATAATCGTTCAAAATATTCCATGAGTATTCTGCCCCATTTGCCAATTTCATAAGGTTAGTGGAAGAAAATAAATAATTCAACTTACTTGACACGTATCCTTTCCTCCTTTAAGTTCCCCTGCACATAACATACTGGAAGTTATCCCTTTCGGCAAATCTTTGTTGCTTTGATAAGTTCTATAACACCGTTCATTTTCGAAGATGTTGAGAGTGACTGCCATGAGTCTGTCACTGTTTTCTCCCGCAAAATCAGTTCTTCCCCAACCTGTTGCTACACCAGTGTTATATTCGATATCAGTTCTTGTGTATAAACACGCTGGCCTTATGAACTTAGTAAATATAACTTTTGAGTATGTCTTCAAAAGAGCAATGTCATTATATTTCCAAGGATACTCGTATTCGGGATGCAGGACTACTTTTGAAACAGCGTAGTCTCTATGTTCTGATCCATCTTTGTCTGTGGATAGGTCAAGCTCACCAAGGCGAACAACTGATGGTGGGCCCCTAGAAATCAGGGCTCAATTTACGAATCAAAGAACGATTGGATTTCATATGCTGATCATAGGGACAATACAGAAAAGCTATTAGATGGGATGGATTTCTGAAGTAGCTTATTTAAAAGTAGGTTCACAGTTCATGAAATCTCACCACTGGAAATAAATGCTCGAGTTATTTCTACTGATGAGGCAGTACGCATTCGCTAAACTTCATTTATCAAAGCATGAGACGAAGTAGAACTTCGTCGTCTTGTATTTACATGAATTTTCAAACGATAAAACCTGAAAACTATTATTCTCAGGCAAGTTCTAATTACTTTATAACTTTCCAGTGTTGCCAACTGGATGAACTATAAAGTCGCTACACATGATCCAAAATTCCGCTACACTGCTTCATATTCCGCTACGCTTCTATATCTTACGCAATCAGTTCGCGCATGCGCCCTATCCAAAATTGAACAACACAGAACTTTGTCTGAACCGGGTATTACAGTTTGTAGTTTGTGTACCGGTCAGATATCACGAAACTGAACTGTTACTAGTATCAGGAATCAGGATCATGCTAATTTTCAACCGCGCAACTCTGTAGATGGTACCTGATTTTCAAAATTTACAGCAGTTAATTTTTCAAAGCTGTCGTCTCGGCTGAATATTTCTTAGCTTGAAATAATGATTTTGAAAACTTAAAATAAATATCAGTTCGTTCACGTACGTATAGTCACACTGAGCTCTTGAACGATCATAAGCGACAGATTTAATCCATCCTTTGGAATCAGACAACCAATGATGAGTAAAAGTTTGTTTGTGAGACTTTCAGTATTTTTTTGAACATGTCTCCTTTTCGTCAATTTAGCTCTTTCGTACGAGCTACAATCAGATAAACTATCTTTCATTTCCACTGTAATTTGTTCCATATAATTTATAATACTCGAGACAGTCGAGACTTTTTTCAAGATATTGAAGGTCATGTGGTTCATGATATGAATGAAAATATTCAAAAATATTCTTCTTCTCGATCATCATGTAATGATCTCAGCTACTGAGACGATAACGTATTGACCTTAAGTGATGCGACCCCATGGTTGCTGCGGTAAAATAATGACATATTCTGGAAATCAGTTTCTCATTTACCAAAAATGAGGTTATTTATTTATTAGCAGATGTCAAATGTCATTATTTTAACGCAGTTGGCAACCATGGGGTCGCATCACTCATGAGGTAATATGAGGTAATAAGGACTTAGAAGGTAATAAGGACTGCGCATTCAATTATTCAAGTGTCAACTGTCAGCTTCGAGTGCTGTCCACTGCCTTTTCTTCCATTTTTTCAATATTGGTTATTTGTAGCAAATACCTCTACTTTATGTTCAAATCCGCTACGCCGCTACCGTCGAGTAAATTCCGCCACAGTAGCGGAATTCCGCTACGGTTGGCAACTCTGCAACTTTCGAAAGCGAGTTTTTCTAAGAGGAGGAGGGTGGGAATGATAGGAGCGAAAGGAGGGGAGAAAAAAAAAACAGAAGGAAAGGGAGAGGAGAAACGGAAGGGATGTAGTGCAGAAGCGATGGAAAATGAGAGAAGGCGAAAAGAGGAGGGGAATGGAGAGGAGATGAGAGTGGAAAGGTTGAAGAGGGGAGTGATAGAAGAAATGGGATATAGGAGAGGGGAGGAGTTATGAGAAAGAGGTAAATTAGGTAAGGGGTGAAAAGGGTGGGGCGAAGAGAAGAATTCTAGTCGTAACATCTTCTTTCATTATTGAACACAATCGTAGTCAGATGATAACTGACTTGATTTCACATTATGCGCGATTATTTCAGATCCATTCTGCTGTATTAATCTCAACAATAATTTCACAAATATACTTTGAATGTTTCATGATTCCTGAATCATTATCGTTTAGTTATTAAGAAAAAAAGGAAAATATATTTTTAGTCGGTCTGAAATTGGCACCCTAGGAAATTGTTGCTTGAAATATCTGCACCACCATTTCACAATTAACGTCTACCCCGTGTGAAATAATTCTCAGAATTAGCATCAAATTCGTTTTCATGCGTAAGACAACCATCATACTTACGCATCCGATGTGAATGTACAGTGAGCAGCAGTGAGGACATATCGTTCACTAATTAAAGTTCCTCCACATCTCCATGGTTGATCGGTCGTGTTGAAACCAATAGCTGCCTATAAATGTTATAAACTGAATCATAAGAATTATTTTACAAATATCATTTTCTATTCATCCATACATTTAATTTCGCATATTACAATCTATGTTGTTATAAACATATGCAGGTTTATTATTTTTTGTTTTAAATTTTGTTTCAACCTAGATCAACAAAGAATTACTTCGAGTATAATAAGGGAAAACTGAAAAGTTCACTCCAGAAAAGTTACTCGGAAATAGGGATGAAGAAATCAATAATTCTTAATTCATCATCATGTCAAATAGATGATGAACAGGTTGCAATTCAAAAACACAAAAATATTCGAGAAAAGAGGAAAGGTGGGGCAAGGGATGTTTGTCTTCACCCCAAATCGATATATGAATACTCAGTAATCCCAAGATTAAAAAACATCGAACAAAAAATGGATCGAATTGAATGTAGGTTAAAATAACTTCGCCATTGGTGTTGTATATAATACACCTAGTTCGGGTATTTTTCATTATTCATTATGAAAACACAGTTTCCCAAATTTCACCTACAGAAGATGCTTTGATCTATTACGAGTATTCAGTATTTATCTGCAAAAGTACGATAACAAGACAAGACATAATGAACATATTTATGGCCTAGAGTCGTTCCAGCTTACTGAAAATCCGACAATGATATTGATTAACACTGCCTCACTTGTAGATTTCATATATTGATATCTGTTACAAGAGTAATTTCAAATGATTATATTAGGTTTGATGGTGACCTGAAATCCATTCTGTGGCGTAATATTCACAACTTGAATGATGCTTATAGCAGAATTAAATTCATTAATGGAAATATAACTCTGTTAGATATTCATGCTCCCTATAGAACTAGCAGAGTAACTGAAAAATACGCTCCTTGACTTACTGGTAGCGTTCTTATGCTTGAAAAGGAAAGAGATATGTCTTTCAAAAGATTTAAACAGACAAAAAATGTGCGATTGGACAACTTATAAACAGCTTCGGGATATCGTCAACGTGGCTGTTGAGCGTAAGAAGAAAGCATACTTTCAAAGTGAATTCATGAACAGTCACTGCTCAAAGATATGGAAAACAATCAAGAGTCTTCAATTAACATCTCACACCAGTATTCTTAATTATTATTTACCGGATAATGTGACCGATATAGATGAACTTAATCAATACAGGATGTGCACTTGCACATTATCATTAGTAAAAATCAGAATTCTTCAAAAAAAAAATATGAAATCCAAAATTTAAGAAAAAAATTATAATTACATTTTGCCTCCAATTTTATTCATTAGTAACATGTGATCATTTTCTTTTCTCTATTATAAACATTTTTCTTCTCCATGTAAGTAATTTTCTACTTCATTGTATTAACTATTGTTATGCTGTACTTCTTTTATTGTAGGATTTTTGAAAACCTATATAGGTTCGAAACATGTACTGATTAATGGTTTTACCGTTCTAACATCCTAGAGTGATATTAAATTGTGGAGACGTCTTTGAGTTTTCCTGCATCGTAAATCTACTATAGATAAACTTTTGACTACCGCGTACCGAGATAGAATATACAAATCTCACCATGAATGGAAACTCCCCAGCTGAGGCTGGCTGTCCTCCAACTATGAGTGGCACGCTGTTGTAATCACATTTTGGCACAGTGAAGTTTATTGGGTTTGGGTACGTAACCAATGGTAGCACTTGCACGACAGAAGTTACTCCTTTACTATACTCCTCGCATTCTGAAAGTTGTAAAATATTCTATGTGAAGAATTACCTTCATAAAATCATAATGTAAACTACATACTTTAAGTATCATTATGTTAGGTCACAGAAAGGCAATCTCAAAGAAATACGTTATTGTCAACCAATAGTTTCGTTCATTCAGTTCATTAATATTTCAGAAAAACATTAAATGGTGTGAAATGCACCTAATGAGAATCATAACTTACTGTGTTACTCTGTTAAAAAAAATTATAAATTTTTAATTATCACAACACCCAAAACAGAAGACAATCAAAACAAGAACATAGCAATAAAATATTCAGATTTTGATGAAGAAAATTACAAAAGAATCTGGTGAGAATAGTAGGTAAGGTACTTCTTTTCGGCGGTTTGACTCAATTGTTTTCACCCTAACCGGTTTACTACGTTCCGTGTTACGCCACTGGCCATTCATGAACAAGTGGAACCACTTATATAAAATTACCTCATTTGAAATGTTCAACCTTCTTGTTCCTACTCTCAGCATCAGCTTTCTTTAAACGAACAACCATTACGCACTATTTTCTTCTGACTGCACTTACGCTCAGCCAAGCTGAGCGCGATCTGAGCCACGTGACAATTGATTTACAACGGCCAGCGGCGGCAGGCGATATTTTTTCAGGGGATGATTCACAACACTACCTCCTTCCCTGAGGTTGTTCGCCACGAAAAACTTCCCAAAAGAAAAAGGGTCGTGATGACCCTTTTCCTGCTTGGAAATCTCTTGCCATTCCAGCCCCATTCCTTTGTCAATCCATTCTCGTACAGTTTTCAAGACCGGATCCTCCTTTTTGCGCTACGATGATATCTTGCATCGTCATGAAGGTAGTGTCACCCTCGGAGGCTGTTAACGACCGTACCACACCGTGATCAGGTGATTCCTCACATCTAAACAAGGGACCCGTACAATTGTCACGTCTGGTAGAAAGTTCTTCTCCTGGTAACTCCAGAAATCCGTTGACAACTAGTCTGTTACTGTTGCGTCCTATCGTGGAAATCGAATACCTGGGGGCGTGGGATGCTGCAGCTTATGTACCCCCCTAACACTGGCTGAATTTAATTTTTGTGAACCCCGACGCTATCGTTCGTGTGATCTGGATCGTCAGTTTCTTCTTTCTTCGAATCCTGAACGTGATCGACAGTCCCGCCTTATATGTCCCTCATTCATGTTCCTTCGTCTTCCTTTTCGTTGATGGCCCCCACTGGAATTTTTCGTTGTTGTTGCGAAGCATTTTTGGCAGCTTAAAATTTTAGGGCATAAATGATGGCTTCATTCAATTTTTAATGCGTGTCATCCTGAGCGACTGCTGCAGTTTCGTGTCATGAACCCCGCCGCTGGAACTATGGACATTATTCCAGTGGGTGAAGTTATCAGGTGCTTTTGAGTAGGCGAGTTTTATCAACCTTTCGACTTCAGCCCCAAACTCCTGCAGCCACTCGGATAGACCTTGAGTTCCCACCTTCAGTTGAGCTTGGTAGACTTTTTGAAGGTGCTCTCTACCATAACTGACCTCCAAAGCTGATTCAACTGCTTCATAATCCTTCTGCTTATTGACTGGGAATATTTTGCATATTTTGGGGGACTTTCCTCGTAGTGCCAGTTGGGAGTTGTTGCTTTCTCCTCATCTTTCCACCCGTTATTTTCCGCAGCAGCCTCAAACTGTCTGCAATAAATTGACCATAAAGTTTCGCCATCGAAGGTTGGATTTTTAATAAAACTACTGCAAGAAGGTAAATATGTCGTTTCCGATTTCCTCCGGTGATGTTTTCTGAAGTTTCCGAAAAACCTCTTCTAATTGTTCGTGTACTCCTTCAAGCTTCCGTTTTAATTTCCTCTCAACTCTTTCAAGTCTTTCATCAACTACTTTTCCCAAACTCTCGTCTGTTTCCTGAAGTACTTTTTCAAATTATTCCTAAATCAATTCCCGTACCTCCCCCTTACTCACTTTGGAATATTTCAAATCTTCATATAAAATAAGGTACATCCTATTATCTTTTTCTAGTTTCACCAATAATTCACGATATTCCTCTCTGTCGCTTTCTTGTTTTTCCTGAATATTGACCAATAATTTTCGATATTTCTTTCTGTATCTTTCTTGTTTCTTCAGAATATTCAGTAATAATCAACGGTCTTCATTTCGGCGTAATCGTTCTTCTTCCCTCCTTCGTTTATCTCCTTCATTTCTGCGTAATTCTTCTTCCTCCTTCTTTCGTTCATCTTTCTCTCTCCTTTGTTCATCTTCCTCTCTTCTGCGATTTTCATTCTTCGCCAGGCCTGCTTGCATTCGACACTCCTTGTTTTCACCAAAAAACAGAACATTTTCAGTCAATTATCCCACTTCTCTCACCAAATGTTACGTTTTCCACGTCACAGTTGATTTACGGCAGTCAGCGGCGGCTGGCATTATTTTTCCAGGAGACGATACATACAATATGTATGTAGTTAATTGAACGAAGTAACCTTTATTTTCTTGGTAACTTGAAGTAATCATTTTTTGTTACCGAGACATACTTCTTTTTATATAACCCTCCTTTGGTTGATTTTGTGACATCATATACTTCAACCAACCTCTGGCTTTGTCTCATATGTCAACTCAATTCCCAGTTTTGTACCAAGACATAGAGGGACTCTAGACTGAGTAATTAATTATCTGAATGAGTTTTTCAGTTCGAATGAATTATTTATCAAATTTCATATATCAAGGAAGCACCCGACTTTTTTGTTTATTGGGTCAATCTCCATTCCATCCTCAGACATAATTTGGGTGAAATTGAAATATGAAACTTTCAGTACTTAAGCTTCTTTTCAATATGTTTTAGTTTTGAATTCAAGATGGAGAGTTATTTTGATGCTCTTTATTGACAAGGGTATCAGTATAGAAATGCCATTAGAAAGAGTGGTATATATCGAATGGCACCAGTCTAATGAAATACTCTTTGTTTGTCTATTTTGCATGATGTAAAATGAAGACAATTTCTCTTTACGATTATTTAGCAACAATAGACAATGCAGAAACACTGAACATATATTTTTTTGGTATCAAACCATTGGGCCAGCCAGAGATATTCTCTATTGTATCCGACACACCTTTTAAACATACCAAGGTATTCTTGTATACTACCTCACTGGTTGATAACTGACGGTATCTATCAAATTCTATATCCGACTGATTTACCCTGAAGATATTTTCGGATAATGGATACCTATTTCACCTTTTTCTCTCCCACTAGTGCAAGATGAATGAATTTTCAGAACACTTTTCTCATATTTTAGTTGATATACATTTTGGTTTGGTTTTTATTATATTTGCTCATATTTAGCAATTTGTTAATCTATTCACAATTTTGAAACTCAGCGAACTAGGTTGAGTCTATCTATCATCGATAGATCTTATTTTTTTGAAGTCGCCTGTTTCAACCAGTCCTAGTTATCCCCTTCTACCGAGTAGTTGGTTAAAGCCGATTTCGGAACTTCTCCACAACACGTTCAACCTTGTAACGACCTTTACCTGCGTTGCACAACGTAGTCAAAGTAACTTTGAGGAAATGTTTTGATTTTGAGTTTGGATGACCTTGACTTACCTCACACGATGCAGACAAGGTGACTTTGAGGTAGGGTTTTGGGTTTGACTTTGAACTCGAGCCAGTCACGTGGTTATCTTCAATTTTTGAGGATTCAACCTTCAACTGAGTTCACAAGGTGGCTTTTATAGTTATATTTTTGACAAGGTGACTTTGACCTCGAATGATTTGCATGGACGAAGATGCTCTTGAAGTGTGTTTTTTGTTTGATTTTGAGTGACCTTCTGCAATATCATATGCTTTTGCTGAAGCGATTCTGAGGGCGCTTATGCAATCTTCTTCTCACCCCACTATTTCATACGAGACACTTTGATTATGCGTGAAGGGTTAATATCACACATGTTACATACTAAATTGAAATTATTACACGTTATATTTACTGGTGATCTGGAATTCGAATTTGTTCTACTACTCTGACAATACATTTTTTCTCGTATGTGAAGGCGTGGTACATGAAAATTGATTTTTGCAGAAACGGAGCACAATTATACAGGAATGCGAATGTGACGAAAGTCGACGTGTATTCAGTGATAAAAGGCTAGAATAGTCAATTCCTCTTCTGGGATGAATACCTGTAATGCGAGAAGACGATAATTTCAAAAACTATCTTTGGATAGCTTCAATTTGCGTGTGAATTATAAATGGTTTACCAGATCATCGCCCAATATTCAAGTTTGGATTTCACATAAGCATAGAATAGCGTGATTATTACCTTCATATCTCTAAAATTCTCTAGTTTTCCTCATTATGGAGACCAACATTTGACTAGTAGATCAAACAGCTTGATCTATGTGTGAAACAAAAGTGAATTTTTAATCAAAACATATGGCAAGGTCTTACCGTCACTTCGTCACACAGCTTCAGATATATGGGCCGTTAAGACAACCAACAGCCTCGAGAAACCTTGATACGTTATCATTGGCTTCCAAAACACCAAGCAATCCGAGAGTATGCGAGTATTTATGATATTCGTCTATATTTGAACTCTAAAGTTTACTAATATGAGAATTGGAATCTGGATTTCGGCAAGAAGTTAGGCGCATCAGCCTCTGTGCATATGAAAATTTCCAACGCAGTTACTACGATAGAACTATGAGTGAATAAATAATGGATATTGGCAGCTTTCGCAATGACCCACTATCAATTATCAACTGATCCGTATGACTGACGTTACGCGCCGGTTACACGAAGGGAGGGAGAGTTCGGAGAAGTAGGGGCTTTCTTGACAGTGGTGGCGCTAGATAGAGGGCATGTAAGTTTTCGACACACACAAAAGTATATACACACATCCTTCACAATGCTGTTTTGGCGATGCCGTTAAGGGCTCCGTTCAGTATGAATCATAATAATATTGATATGTGAATCATTATAAAATATTCGATAGATATAAGCAAATATGATTTCAGCATGATTATTTTTATAATATACACAACAAATTCCAAATATTCCCAATGACATCAATCCAAAGCTGCACTTTCTCCCTCCTCCACATCCCCTACTTTCTCCTGCGAGTTGTATCCCGATGGTTTGTATTTCTCCATGATATTCTGCCCTAAAAAAAAGCACCCAAGTCTACATTGAGCATCATGTTGCAAAACTCACTAGAATTATTATTTTCATACAAATATTTATGACACAGTGCTACTCCAAGCTCATACCTCTCACTGGACTCCAAAAGTGTTCGCACTTCTTCAGCATCATAACATATACTCAAATTATGATTTAATGAATTTAGGGCACCTAAACTCAGGTCGGGCCAACCTCCTTATAGCAGAATCCAAATCTACTGCTTTCGGCCACTCTTCGGCTGAATATTGCACCCACATGTTTGTAGGTAAAATAACCCTGAAAATACGCAAAATGTATTCATTTGTTTGGAAATATGTTCCGAAAAAACTCACCTGAAATTTGACAATGTATGAAACGAGAAAGGTATATACTGATATACCATATTTTCACTATTTAGAAAGATATTGAAGTTGAATTCAATCCTAAATATCGAATTTGACCAGTAAGCGGGTTTGAGCATCGGGATAATCCTGAGAACTTTGACCAATATATGTTAAAATGAATTTGGCTTTCGATGAATTCACTTCGCGAATCATTTCTTCTGAGAAATGTTCTGTGACATGTTTTGGAAGCCATGAATCGAAAAAAATTTTACTATCCTCATCCAATGAAACTACTTGAATGGATTTACCATATCCCATAGACAACAAAGACATCATCGATAGTCAAGATAGCCTCAGTTCGTTGAATTATTGCAGAATTGACCTTTTCCATATTAAATTTCAAATGATCCTTTTCGAATATGGTGAACTTATTGTATGGAAATAAAAATATTTTCACGTGGATTGCTCGGTATACTTCTGACGTAGTACTCTGTCACTTCGCAACACTACTTTCACTCATCTATTCGATGGGTTATTCAAATTGAATGTGAACTGGATCCTCCGAATATTTAAACAACTCGGTTACAGGAGATGGGGATGCTTCTTTACCACAGACTGGCCGTTCATGGTCAATCAGTAACATATCCAGTACTCAAAATCAAAATGTGATGTTCCCGAAGGTCGTTCAAAGACAAAACAAAAACTTCAGAAGCCACCTCATCCACTCAGCTGAAGGACGTTCAAGGTTGAATGTTTGAAACTCCAAGATAATCGCGTGACAAGAAGTGTGAATCAAGATCGTTCAAGGTCAAACCCAAAACATTACCCCAAAGTCACCTTATCTACGTCACAATATGATGTTGCTGAAAGTCATTTACGGTCGAAGCAAAAAGTTTAGAAACCACCGCATCCACGCAGTTAAAGGTCGTTCAAGGTCGAATTAACAAAACTCCAAGGTCGTTTCAGGTCTAGCCTAAAGCACTGCCCCAAAGTCACCTTGCCTACATCGCTTGACGTAGGTCAATGTCGTTCAAGGTCAAATTCAAAACATTTCCTCAGTGACCTTGATTACGTCCTGTAGCGTAGGTCAAGATCGTTTCAAGGTGGGGAAAGGTTCCAAAATCGGCTCAAACCAACTACTCATAGCACTATAAATTGGCACTAAACCTCCCACATGAAAATATTTTTCAGGAGGCTAGTTATTAATTCAGAGGATATGGGATAATTCTAGAACACTGAGTACAAAATGGGTTTGAATAGGAAGGATTCCGTCATCAAATGAAAAAGCAGTACCTATTGATATCATATATATCATATTATTGTTATTTCATAACTATATTCCCAATTCTGGAAATCATGTCATGGTTATGATATCTTCACTATTTTGAGATTATGATAGATTCTAAATGTGACATTTTCATTACCAAAAATACTTACTAGCTTCGCTGAGTCCAGTGAATCCGTTGGAGCTTATATGCGAGCTGGAATGATGATCGGGAAATACGAAATCAGGTCTACTCAGTTCATTTACTTGGGACTTGTCACTGCTTGGTTGAGAATTTGGAATACTAGATTCTGGCATCAGCTCATTCGGTTGAGGATTTGAATTGACTCCTGCATAAAAGTACCTACTATAACTCCTCAAATGGAATTAGGCATTCCGACAAACACTTACCGCAACATACAATTGGCGTTGTCAATTCAAAAAACCCGCAAAGAGTTGGATCGATTCCAATTTTAGCTTCTTCTTCGGCTTGTGGGCAATGTGAAATTATCTTGCAGTCACCTACTTGATTAGAATGTCCCACCGTGCATTTGTCTCCAACTAGATAATTATGAAAGATTATTTCTGAATTTATTAAGCGACGATGATATATTTGGAGTAGATTCAATATCATAAAGAATCAAAATAATAATCGATCGATATTGATCGACAATGAATGCGACGTTTTCAACTTTCGTGACCTATTAATGTAGAAAATTCAAAACACCAATATTAAAGATGAACAAGAGTTTGTGGTTGTCTACCTGCAGTGAAATCGATTCGGCGATCAATGTCGAAGCTTGGACTTGCACTGGACCATCGTGTCGCGTCGCGTCGTTGAGACTCGTTTATCTTTGACGTTCATGGTTCATTTTTCTACCGATCCCATATATGACATTTCTGGGTTTTTCTCAAATACAGATGCAGTTCTTGGTAATTGTTCTGTTTTTTTCGATTGTCCATCCCATATCTTGCAAGCATTTTTCATTTTTGATACAACAAATTCATCTAACCATAATTACTAAGTATGAGTTATGAATACATTTTCAGATGGGTACATCTATTGGCTCATCAGCACCATGCATATTCAAATTCATATCTACGTTTAAATTGAAAATAACGTCATCAGTGGATGACTAAGACTGATTATGCTAACTTACTTACTGAAACGCTCGTCGAGGGACAGCATAGGTTCCAAATTCTACTCATCAAAAATATTTTTATTGATAAAATGGTTAATGTAAATGTGATCGATTTGGTAAAACTTCTTACAAAGAACAATGACCAATGACAAAACCGTGAAATGTTTTGCGCGAGTCTTCTCTCAATAATTAGCTGGGTAACTACCGAACCCGAATACGGTATACCAATTGTCGGTACAATCCAATTGATGATAGGGACGATAATTTTAAGTGTATTCGGGTTTGCAGTTCGTACGATTTTAGAACGGTTCAAAATAGTTATAGTCGAAGTAAACGATATTGTGCACTCTTAAAGTTGGCGGCACTCTCAAAGGCCAAAAAAACCAATACATAGAAATGAACCGGCTGCAAAATAGTCCACGTGCACTGTAGAATTGGCGGTTCGTAGTGGATAATTTTTACTAACCGAGCTTTATGATTGGCTGAAGAGTCATAAAATTAAATTTGAAGTCATGTTACGGTGACGAATAGAAATCGGGGAATGAGGGGATGGTTATCACCGTCGTGTTCAGTTCAGGAACTGATCGCGATTTGAGTGTCGAAATTCGATATGCAGTTATAATTACTTAAAATTTTTGTTATCTGTTTAAAATGTGGCGTCCTTGGACAAGTACTAATAGCAATAACGAGTGTAATAACAACGCAGACTTTTTCCAGTGTGGTGATTCCAATAACGCTGGTGAACAATGCGAAAAAGAGATACCAGTGAATAAGATTCGGATGCATTTAAATACTGAAACACACAGGGTATGTTTCAATGTATATAAGAATCTACATCTCAAGTTTGGTTTCGGGGGAATCAAACTATTACAAGCAACAGATTTGACCGAAATTCCTTTCTCAAATGTACGTGAAATAATCAAAAACAAACCTTATGAACGTAAGACGCGATGTGATAGAGGATTACCAAAACCTTCAGATGTTCATCTATTAAAATCATTGAAAAAAACAATATACGACTGTTACAAAAGCAATGAGATTCCTACAACTGATATCATGAGGAAGAAATTGAATACTTCCGGCCATAACATGAGCTGCTGTGAATAAACTCTTCAGAATTGAAAAAAGAAACTAGGATTTATATTTGAAATAATGAACAAACGTCAAGCAGTTATAGAAAGCAGAAGAATAGGGGAATTATGTAACAAATTCTTGGAACAAATAACTAAATATAGACAAGAACAACGGCAAATTTCCTATTTGGACGAAACTTGGTATGACATGCCTGCAAACAAAGGATCGCGACTAATCATTGTGCATTGCGGAGGAAGTAAAGGATGGGTTCCGAATTGTTTGAAATTATGTGGAAAAAAACTTGAGGACTGCAACGTTGACTATCATAAGAACATAAAAGCTAATATTTTCGACAAATGGTTTGAAAACACATCGATCCCAAATTTGGATGCAAATAGTGTAATAGTTTTTGGCAACGCTTCCCATCATTCGCGACAGCTCATCAAAGTACCGAATAAAAACTTGAGGAAAGATGAAATACAAAGTTTTTAATGGATAACAATTTGTATTTTGAGGATTGCTATACCACAAACCAACTAGTTGAAGTTTTACAGACAAAAAGATTTGAAAAAGTGTATGCCCTTGAGTGTATTTCTGAAAAGTATGGACACACCATACTGAGACTTCCCCCCTGTTTTTGTGTTTTCAATCCCATCGAGTTGATTTGGGGAAAATTGAAACAAAGCATCAGACGTAAACATTATTTTCCAAAATTTTATAAGAAGGTAATAGAGCTAATTAAAGAAGAAGTATCTAATATTACCGAAGAAGACGGGCAGAAAAGGATTAAAAAAGTAATTTCAGTTGAAAAAGACTATATGGAGATTGGACACTTCCATATCAATGATGGAAATAAATTCATTATTGATTCAAATGACGAAAGTGATAGTGAAACAGATAATATGGAAGAGGAATTATCGGAGTATTATTATTGAATAACGAAATTAGTTAGCTCCCTAACTATATCGTTTACTTGAATTATTCCCAGCTGATTATTGAAAGTACACACGCGCAAAACTTTCAAGTCTCAACTGGGTGACTATATTTGACAGTTCCAAAACCGTTCAAATAGCGAACCCGTATTGAACTCGAAGATTTTTGAGTTCATATTATCAGATTACTAGCCAGAGTAATTGTTGAGAGATTTTTCTTTGCAGAGCAATTTCGTAGTGGTTAGTTTCTGAGTTTTGCCGTGGTCTTCTTTGGTTATAATCTCCAAACTGAAACTTTCAGTTGACACGTCAAGAAGAGTACTTTGACCACGCCACTGAAGATGACTGCCGCAGTTGCAGTCGAAACGTTTGGAGATTATAACCAAAGAAGACTACGGCAAAACCCAAATTCAACCAAAACATTGACGCCAGCTGTGAAAGCCTAGATTCCCATACTAGCCATTTCGTAGTTTGCAATTCTCTAAAAAATAATTTTAATGATTATCACTCTGTGAACATTTCAAGCGCTTTTGAAATCCTTCATATCAATGTTCAGTCACTGTCAAATGAACGACAACTCTAAGAAGTTGAGAAACTTGTGCGAGCTAAGGACTAACGAGGTCTTACCTTTTAACGTGTGATTCTTAACACGGTTGAAGAATCATTCCAGTTTCAACCAGATAAATTCTTTCGAGAAAAATATCTGGTCGAGGCGGGAATCGAACCCACGGCCTTCCGATCGTGAGTCGGGCGCACTACCTCCGCCGCCAATTCCACAACAACCAAATAGAAATGATTATAAAAACAAACATGAAGAAATATAAATAAAATTCATGTTTCTCTGAATCATGGTTTTCTGCAAGAATATCATGGTGATGAACTTGAACGATTTCAATAGAGCTGTTGTTTTTGATTTATGTATTAGGGTATCACTAAATTTTTTGAAAAAATACATTTCGAGTGCTGTGGTTGATATGAATAACCAAAAATAATGATTAATACATGTAAGCCCCCCAGTGGCAATGTGGAAACATTCCTTAGCACACTTTCAGGGATGTTCAGCGATTTTGTAAAAATATACAAAAATGTAATAATTTATGGAAATATGAATATTGATAATTTGAATACAAAGAAAAGTAATACAAATTATGAAATTATTAAACAACAATAAGAATTAATTGGCGCTCCGGGGCGACTTNGATATAATCTTGCAGGAAGGTTTTTTTTCTTTTTCAGCTGCAGGAAAACCCGGAAAAACCTGCAGAACCACATCATCTGAAGATCTTGATCTGCCAATATCCTCTCTTTGATAGAATAAAATGTAGGATGTTTCCAGAGGCTCCAATGAATTCAAGATATTGCCAGAATATTTAGTGACATCACTATCGTCAAACTTAAACCAGTCCGTTTCGTCTTTGACCAATACTCGAAGAAATATACGATCTACTCTTGAGTTACCAGAAGTCATTCACAAATAATTCACCTACAAGGGTATATACAGATGTAAATTATACTACTACTTGTTCATCACAAATTGACTACCTTGCAACAAATATTGAAACTTTATTGTATGATGAGAAAGATGTACAACCCAATTTGAGCAACCATTTTGGAATATAATATTTTTTCTAAATTGAACTTGAACCAACTAAAAACCAACTCAAAAGAGAATGAGACCACAACCTACCATCGCGGATTTCGTACTCTTTAAAAAAGGAAATGTTAAAAAATGGGGTACAAATAAAGAAAACAGAAAATTTGAGGCAGGAAGGTGAGGGTACATAAGACTTTTTTGGATTGCGCATAATACCAAAGACAAAATATTAATAGACAGTGTACTTTCAAAGTGAAATCAATAAAGTAGACAAAATGAATAAAAAACAAAAACAGTTTGGAAAATGGTCAATTACAGGAGAGGCAAAACTTTAATTACCCAATAGTAGTATTCGAAAAACAACCGTCAATAAAACCTAATATGAAAATGATACGAGTTGCAAACCTCAGATGTTGGTATGCTGTATTAATTTTGCTTCTAACGTGTTGATTAGTAAGATGTTTTAGAGGTGGCAATAGAATAAATGAAAACTGTCTGAAATTTTTAAGATCAGTAAATGACACTAGATTTTTGGATGCTTTTGAAAATCTGGAAATAGCAAAGTGTGACATGAGAACTATCAACAGTGATAAAGTGAAAGTGCAGTCTGTTAGATATGAATAATAGATATGAAAAATATCAAGACGAATAATAATTTTGAGTCATTTTAATGAACAAAACAGAAACTATTTGCTTCACGAAAAAAACATCGTACTTTTGCAAGGAACTAGAGATCAACAAAATTGACCTTTGATAATTTTGGATATTTTCAACCTTTCGAAGAGAAAATTTGATTTCTGCTATATTTGTCCAATGTTTACCGACCTATAACAGTTACGGCAAAATTGTAAATTTGATTCTTCTTCCAAGGGTCAATCAAAAAGGGTTTATCGGTTCTTCACATATATCAGCTATCATCAAAATCCATTATTTCTCAAATAATTCCTGAACTACTTCGAGACCAAAAAAATTGGTTATCTAAAAAATTCCACATATCTGCAGTATTTTCGTAGTTATAAATAAAATTAGACTCTCCTGATAATTATCGGGAAAGTCTACACTATGGAGATCACAAAAAAATATTATCAACTGTATTGCTCACTTTTTTGAGAGAAATACTGAGGTTCCATACATTTTCGTCACTTAAAGTTTTGGAAAAAAATATCGGAATATCGGCGGAAAAACAAATTTCCTGTTTTCTGATTTTCCTTAAACACTTGAAAGACATAAGTTAGGTACATGTGATTTTGATGTCTCATCGAATAGGCGGAGATACAAATGAAGGAATTCAAGTTTAATGAGGAAACGAACATCTGCGAAGGTCTTTGTCAACTATCAAAGTAAATGTGAAACGAAAAAACCAGTTATATACCACCCGTATTCTGGTGATATGCTGGCAAGCCCAAACGAGACAGTTAATATTATGACAATAAATTTCCGTGGAAGACGATTCAATTCTCTTCAAAGCTCTAGCTAGAGAGTGTGTATGCATTGAGACCATAAATGTGGATAGACATATAGAATAGGTAAAACAGCTGCATTCAAAAATGTTAATGTAACAAGAATATTGGCAACTAACATATTTCCACCAAAGATGAATGTCAGTTGACATTTGAACAAGACGCTTTTCTTCCACATGTTGCCCTGATTACGACCACAGGTGCAAAAATTTCAACATCAAATTCGACTATCCCAAATACAAACAAACACAAAAATGTTCCTGAAAAATATTTTTCAATTCCAGCTCCAGCTTGTCCCTTGAGGGCTGTACAGTCCAGCAATGAATTCGTAGTTCAGTCTAGCACCACTGATGCGTTATATGGCGGATCAAACCAGCGGCTCTGGTTTCATTTAGTTGCCTCGCAGTGAAAGACAGAGGACGTATCTCGTTCGGCGGTCAATGTCGAAGCGTAGCAACCGACCGCCTTGGGGAACCTCATTTATCATCTTATTCGTGGACTGAGACTTTTGTCGATCCCATAGATAGCGTCTTCGAAAGGGGATATGTCATCATGAAGAAAAGAAAAATGAAACTTTCTATGTTTTTTACCACTTTTATTTGTAACTAATGTAACTGCAGTTTCGTCCTATACGGACATTTTCAAACTGGTTTCAACGCAGATACTATCAAGAAGTTAGTCAGGAAACAAAGCCAGAAATTCACTTACAGATTAATATACCCTCAGGTCAAACTACCAGAAATCAATAAATGGATAACGCTAACATATTTTGGAAAAAGAACAGAGATAATTGAGGGTTTCTTCAGAAAAAACAATGTGGAAGCACAGCTTACTTAATAAGCTGTGGTGGAAGTGGCATACAGACCACATGTCAGGTTATCTCATTTCTTTTTCAATGACAAAGATAAGGTCGACAAGTTGGAAAAATCTGGATTTTATAAGCTTAAGTGCCAGGAGTGAAATAGTGTTTTTGTGGGACAATGTGGCCGAAATTTCCAAAAACGGTATGCTGAACATGAAAGGTCCTTCAGACTGGGAATAATGATTCGGCATGCAACCACAAGTTTCCGAATCTAAACGATACGGAAATTCTGTTCGATGCCAGGAAGGGTTGCAAACTCAATTATTTAGAATCCTTGGAAATCCACAAGCATAAACATTGCGGGTGCAACACGTTAAATGATCAAATCGATTTAGTTTACTCGCCGGTTTTTAAATTGGCACATCCGCATTGTGAACTGTAAATTCAGGTACTCAATCAAGTCAAATATCTCTATTTCTATTAGTACCTACAGGGATAGTATATAATGGCGAATGTAATGAATCATTGTTAGTTTATTGTATAAGTTTGAAAATGTCCGTATAGGACGATACTGCAGTAACGTTAGTTACAAATAAAAGTGGTAAAAAACATAGAGTTTCATTTCTCTTTTCTTCATTATGATTTCCTATCACGTAGTAACGGCTACATCCATCAATTTATGGATATGTCATCACCTCTACTCATTTTTTAATTCTGTTCACAAGAATCGATTGTTTGAAAATTCTTTAAGATGTGTAAAAAGAAATAAATACTATATTTATGTTGAATATGCATGTTACCTTTCACACAGCATTCAATTTTTTAGAAATATAAGGTGGTTTTTACATGATTTGTCATGAAAAATTGAAACAAAAATGTTTTCTTTTCAAAATGCGCATATAGTCTCAAATGTTCAATATTTTCCACAGCACTGTTACAGATTTGTCGCCCACTTTTTTTTTATAAAATTGTGAGAGGATGTTTCAGAACATAATCTTTATTATCATATAGACTCGGTGACTCACAAGTTTGAATATGTGGAATTTTAAAATGCAGACTCTCAAAAGTAATTTCAAAGGATTTCAGTTGAAATCATACTCGACCCATACTGCCATGAATATTTTAGGCAGGGAAATTGCCGGAGTCCCAAGTAATTTGTTATGCAAACTAATATTTGAACGTAATCTACTACTAGATGATGTGAAATAAGTAAGAAAAATGACAAGCTACCTACATCTCGAGATATAATTGTTTACAAATATCGTGTATGTAAGTCAGAAAAGTGAATGAAACTCCTCGGAGATGAGGTACCTAAAATTGTAGATAATAGCTGTTGTTTACCTTGTGCTACCACACTGGAATATACTATCCAAATAAAAAAACACAAATATTGTTTTTTTGCCATTGTACTTGAAAAAGTCAAAACACTGACACAAACATAACCCTAAAACATTCGGCAAACTACAATCCACTACGATTTTCACTTTTAAAAACTGTATATATTGTAATCCAGTCGGATTTACCAGAAAACATAAGCGTCACTTTTCATACAATGCTTAGCACTTTTCACTTTCTCCAAAAAGTACAACAGTGTTTGGAAAATACTGATTTGAATTTTGATACCATACTCTTGCGAGAATAGTGTGTTTATTTCTGGTATTTTACTTCCACTTCCAATACTGGTTCTCAGCTGGTTAACCATGATGTGGCATTCTCATTAATTACACATTTATTTATTTTGTTGTTCAGGTTCGTTTGCACATGTATAGAGTGGACCGATGTGATTATTAAAGTGGTTTATAAACACATTTTTAGAATCAGTTGAATGACTGCGTAGAGGAGAGCTACACACGCATTAAAAAAATAATTAGTTCGCAGTGGAATTTCAAAACATTCACTTCTTTCTAAACAGTTGGAAAACAACTACTTCCCCGAATAATACCATATTAGTCAATGAGTGATTAAAACATACATTTATGCAAGTTTATTCACAGTGAAAATACTTGCAGATGCCTATAGTTCGTCCAGCAGCAGGATTTCATCTTTGTCGCCCTACCGCATAGGTATATGAAACCTTCATATGAGAAAAGATATGGTAATCACAGTGAGGTAGTAATAGCTTCATCTCTTGAACAACCCCCATGAACTTATCAATTTTTTTCTCAAGCGAAGGTTTCGTATATGTGGTCAAGCCACGATGAAGTCAGCCGAGTTCCAGACCATTGCTATCTTGGTTGAGTTAATCTTGTTCTAACGAGTAAACATACCCCGAAAGCGGTCTATAAGTAATATCTCGATTATTTTCAGTGAGGTCCTACTGCTGGATGAACGAGAAGCATTTGCAGTATTTTCTTAATGAACAAACCTGCACAAATACCTGTAGGATATAATTCAATATCCATCGTGGTATTAGCCGGAAAGTATTTGCCAGATGTCAAGAGAAAATCACTGTTGACAAAGCTGCTGTGTTAGCGAAACATGTCGTGATATATTTTTCAAATAAAGTTTGTGGAGATCAAATCGTTAGCTGTAGTTTATGAGCTCTTTTTTCTTATTTAACTGATGCAAAAATTATCACGATTGAAGGTCTTCGGAACTGTGTTTGACAGTAACCTCATTTGAGAACTACAGAAGGAAGTGTCTATGAAATATCTGAATAAAAATCTGTTTTTCTGTTAACCAGCTGTCGCCTCCCTACGAACGACAACTCTCAAAAGTCGAAACTTGTGGACTAACGAGGTCTAACCTTTTAACGTGTGATTCCTAACATGGGTTGGACGATAGGAAGTGAAAATCGATCGTTCGACCTTGCGGCTCGAACCGGAAAACAACCCGACCTAGATATGGGATCGAGCAAAACAGAAATTTCGGAACATGTGGAGGAACGAATATCTTACACGTTCTCAGACCACATGACGCCAAAATACATGTTCGACACAACTTATGCGGTTAAAGTCTTAGACCACGAAGAGTCAAGAACGAGCAGTCATGCCAAGAACATGCTCAGCAGAAATACCTGGTGTAGAGACGGGTCGAAACCCGAATATGGCTGGAATAAATATACTGAGCGGTGAGAAATATTCATTTCAATAACCCACTCGGTCAGTACACATCAGTTTTCCAGGCTAAAATATATGCAGTCTTGCAATAAGTAAGGAATATTAATTCCAGATCCTAAATGAGCGGATCAATACTTGTACACACAGTAAGGCGGCACTTGCACTGACGAATCCAAAACTAACATCGAGACAGGTCTGTGAATGCTGTGAGAAACTGAAAAACCTACGGACAGGAATAGATCGACCATATACTGGATTACACAAAACTCAGGTATTATGGGTAACGAAAGAGCTGAAGAATCTGCCAGACATGGATTCTCAACTCCATATATAGGCCTAGGGGTACCAAAATCTTTGGTACGGAAATATATTGGAAAATAGGCCTATGAAAAAAATGGGTCTATGAAAAAAATAAAGAGTTCTGGTAAAACACACAATCTGATAAAGTACCATACCAAGATCTAATTTTCAATCTGAGAACAGAATTTTTTTATTGGCACCTGGCACTATACAGGGTGGACTGTTTAAAAAAAATCTGTTCAAAATCTGTTTTTCCGTTAACCAGCTGCCGCACCCCTACGAATGATAACCCTCAGAAGTCAAAACGTGTTCGAGCTAAGGATTAACGAGGTATTACCTTTCAACGTGTGATTCCTAATGAAAAGGACGAAAGACCAATTACTGTTTAGACAAAAACTCGCTCAGACAGACATTTATTCGGAGGGAATATTATAGGCATCTTTTCAACCTTCAGTCGAAATAAGGTCACATGATACTTCGTTTTAAAAACTCCTTGATTCTTTCTTACTATCACTACGCTATTTACTTTTCAAAATTATCGAATAATAATTTTATAAGTTCACTAGCGATCCTGGCTTCGCACGGTAGCAAAACCTATGCCTGCATTTCTTTTCTGTCATAGTGTTACATCAGATTGTAACTACTGATAATTATCTTTGATAAAATTCATTCGAAGAATATTTAAAAAAATATGTTCTCAAATATCAACACAAAACAAAATAGTGTCTTTAAGTTCGAAAATAGCAACTATAATGTGCATGAAACGCTTCAGGTAACGAACATATTTATTTGACAAGGATTTATAAAGTATCCAACTAAAAGCTTACTTACCACATTATAAGTTACCATTATTTTGAATATTGAAATGGTTATACCTAGTAATATATCCTTAAAAGAGACATATGCTATCGCGGACTTTTTTATAGACCTATTAGAGAACTACAGTATGTAGTGAATTGTTTAATTATTTCTCGATAAGATTAGGCTTTTTTTGCTGGTATAGGTAGCACCACCACCCTGACTTCTCACGTATAACATCGATATTTTTCAATGAATTCACACAAAACATCAATAAATTTTAACCCTTTTCGTCAACTTTCCTCTTGAATCACTCCGTCCATTGACAAAAACTGTATGGAAATGCGCTCGATAGTTTTTGAGTTTATCGCGTTCAGAAGCCGTGAGGGTGCTCAATCTTATATGTAGTGATGACAAGTCAACATGAAACAAGATACTTCTTATCAACTTTTCACGAAAATGTTTGTGATAAAACGGTAACTTTATTCTAAATAGAACTTCAAGGTTTTCAAATATGTTTTCAACTTTCTTATTTCCACCCCCGGTGAAGTACGATGAATCTTGATTGAGGTAAGGTAAATGACTCGTTGTTTGCAAAATCATCGATTTCCTTTTTCAATATTACCTATGTTTTCAAATTTGATTTTGTTATCGAGTTATCGATAGTTAGTTAGGTCAGGTAAGATCCACAGTGAGTAGCCAAATTCGTTTCTGCACCGCAACCCGCAAGTTTTTATTTTGACTCAAATATATTCAACCTCTTCCAAATAAGTCTAGCTTTTTGATAAAGCCGATTAGTCTATGTGGTGAGTGATATTTCAGGTCAGTTGGCAAGAGTGAATCTTTGACAAAATCTGAAAACTCGTTTCAGTCCCTAGCGGGGCAGGCACAAAGAATATGCTCTGCTGTTTCATTTCCTGAACATAGATACCACACCCTGTCTTCCGACAGTCCAATTCTCTGCATTTGATGATTCAGACGACAGTGACCTGTTCAACAAAATAGTTTATCCCTGCTGTAGTCTAACAATTGTTTGGTAACATATTTCGAAAGATTTATAACTTGAAATGGATTTTTTATCCTGTGGATTTTGTCAGATGTTCATAAATCTTCTTGCACTCCAGGTGTTCATTGTTTGTTTGGCAAAGCCTAAAGGGACGCCAATGACAGGTTCCGGTTCGATGAAACTGTCTGTAGGGCCCTCCATTGCAAGAGATTCAGCATATTCCTATTGGCTCATGTCTGTGGTTGTTTTTTTTGCCAATCTCGCTAACACAAATCAGTAGCATACATTTTCGCTTGAAATGTGATCGCGGTGTCGGACGTTCTGAAGCATTTTGGTGTACTATTCCGACAATCAATTATAATGCGATGAAGTGAATTATCTAAAGATGTTGGTTGAGTTTTAGAAATTGTAGTATTTCTACAACAATACAAAGATACATTTGAAAATGAAAATAGGTTACAGGAGATTCTGGTACTCCTTGGCGAAGTCAAGCTCAAAGCTACTCTAACTCAACCAACAAGCACCACTCCATAATGCACGCGAACACATACACAAATAAAAGCAATTAACAGTGATGGTACCACGAAATGAGAAACGTAAATGAAAATAATAATTTGTGATTACCCTCTAAAGAGAGTTGATAAATAATTAAATTTTTACATGCATCAAATTTTAAGTCATGAAGAAAAGAGAATTGAAACTTTCTATTTTTTTACCACTTTTATTTGTAACTAACGTTACTGCAGTTTCGTCCTATAAGGACATTTTCAAACTAATACATTAAACATAGAAAGTTTCAATTCTCTTTTCTTCATTATGATCTCCTACCACGTAGTAACGGCTACATTCATCAATTTATTTAAATTATAAGTCCCTCATTGTAAACAAACGAGTACCTGAAGCAACTCTTGATAAATACCATAGTAACTATTTTCTTCAAAACGTTTTATCTCATTGATCACTGCAGGAAATTAAAAAAAAAAACTGGCTACAGAGATCCACACCCTAAATCGGCACGATCAACTAGCATTAAATTTTTCTTACTGAAAGGATTTGAGAGGATATTGGATGGAAACATCAGGAGGGTCGCTTCACATACATCTCTCTGAACAATCTCTGAACGCTTATCAAACCCGCAAATCGACAGATTTAGTACTACATCACCTGATCCGTCAACAATATAGATATTGCGATGGCCGTATTTCCCGATACCGACGTAACAATGCACGACCTATATCTATCGGATCAGCCTTTGTTGAAAAAGACATTGAATTGACTATTACTGACAGGATCTACACCATGCTTGTGGACGAAACAATCATTACGGCTTTTCAAGATGAGGTCACTAGGTTCAGGGACACCAGGAGCGGCTTTTAGAGCGGGGTACTATTTTTCCCCTCCTGTGGTCCCTTTTGATGGATAGTCTGGTTGATGCCCTTGACAGAAAATAAGTAGATCTGCAAGCGTATGCAGATGACCCTGTTATCCTGGCAAGGGTTATGTAATATCCAAAGTACGCTGGGTTGTTCACAGTTGGTGCTAGAGGGAGCAACCTGAAATACTCACTTGAAAAAAAAAGTTTAGGTCACAAACAAATTCATTGGATATATGTAATGGTTATCTGAACGTCGGTCATTTTTTTACAGTTAACGGCTCAGGCAAAGCTCTTTGGTAAAGAGACAGACTTGCCTGGTTATCTCTGGTGCCGTATTAGCACCACATTGTCAGCGATGATGGAAATTATTTTAGAACAAGGGCACTTTGGAAGAATTGGCTGCAGAGTCTAACGGTTCTCGTTTTGTTTACCTTTATTATTATTATTAACCACCATCTGTCCACATCTTTTTGGAAAGAGAGAGAGAGAGAGAGAGATTAGAAGGACACCATACAGAATTGTGTATATTGCAAATTCCACAAAACAGGCTTATGCAGAGTGTATCAGACTACTGGCTGACACTGGAAGTCACAGCATTTTGGAAATGACCCTCGACTCAATACCTCTAAATATCAACTACGAACTGCCTTATACAGTTATCTGTTCTTCAGTAGCGAGAACTAGATCCTCCGGAGGATGAAATATCAAGAACCGATAGCTATCAGTTCACAGAAATGAATCAAAAACACATTCGTGTTTTGTTATAAGTGTATATATAGTCGCAGATCCACGACAAAGGTGTCAACCTACCTAGGGGATTCATGTGATCGCATTCCATGTAAAAATTGTGTTTTTTTGTGGAGATACTGGCAAAAAACAAACTAATACAGAAGCCAATAAAAGTATTGTCGGCCCTGGAAGCTCTTGGATCTCACCAAGCAACGTCTGAGTGGGTACTGGACTACCTAATTGTCTCTGGTCTGGATTTCTGGCACCACTGGTTTGAAAGGCAGCGAGGCTGCTAAATACTTTGCAAGGGAGGGTCCTGCAAGAAGTTTCATCTAACCATAACCTATCATTGGCATTGATGAATGCTTTGCCAAACAATCACTGCACGCCTGAACTGCAAGAAGAGTTTCAGACTTATGGCAAAATCTATCAGGATCAGTCCATTTCAAAGCAGTTATACATCCTTCTAACATGCCTGTTAGACAGTATATGTCTGACAGGCATTCTCACTGTTATCTGAATCATCATATGCAAGGAGTTAGACTGTCGGAAGACAGTACAAATTTTTGGAATTTTTAATTGAAGAAATATATAAAAAAAAACAACAAAAATTAATTGGCGCACCGGGGCGACTTGATTGATTCCAGTGGCGCATTTGCTTTTTCAGCTGCAAGAAAACCCGGAAAAAACCTGCAGCACCACATCNTTCCGTACTGAAATTAGAGCAATGCATGATCTCATCAAAATTATGTGAAGAAGGAATAGTTCCAAGGACCCAAGCAGCATTACCACGTTGAATAGCAATACTAAGTATTTCAATCAAAAAAGAGGTAGAACAGTAATCTTTCGTTGCTTGGCCTAATCTCCTTCCGAGTTCATGAACGAACAACAGAGACTCCGGGCTATAAACACAAAAGTTTCAACCGCTACTGGATGAAACAGGTAGTTGTTACCAAGACAATACATGTCGTCTCTGTTAGTAAAATGATAATTTTTTGTGCTTGCTCGCTGCGGACCGAATCAGGTTTTCAGAGTTTTGCGAACTTTCACTTTTACCATTTTGCCTGAGCTAATAAGCTTTGTCGAAAAGATATACTTATTTTGCGGAGTTTAAATAGATGTGGGCCACAATAAAACCTTGCAGATTGCAATGAAGGAACGAATACACCCAATAACTGTGAATCTACCCCAACCCTCTCTGAAGAGGTGAAATACCTTGGTACTATCCTCGACAAGAAGCTAACATGGAACTCTCATCTACAGAGTAGAGCAAAAAGAGCATACGTGGCTTATGAGCAATGTCGGAGGACAGTGGGACGCGCATGGGGTCTTTCACCCCGTGTAGTCGCCTGGATCTACACTGCAATAATAAGACNCAAAAACAAATTTATAAAGATTTCAACACAAGCAGTCTTGCATCAGATTCTTCTTCGGATGCGTCAAATGAATGTGTGGAGTGTTTTGAAGATTTTGAGAAGACAAAGTCAAAGGTAGACTGGATACAGTGTGTCATGTGTCAAAAGTGGTTGCACGAAACCTGCACCATGTACGGAGATTATTGTAATCAATGTCAGCGTTTGAAATTGCAACATGAAAAAAAAATTATTAAACAATAAGTGTTTTTAGTAGTTCGAAGTGCTGAGGAAAACATTCAACACGCTCAAAGATAAAAAAATAATATTTTTAAAGTTTTAATACCTAAAACGATTGTACCATTGATTAAAATTAAGAAAATGTAGAATTATTATACTTAAAGAACACCATTTTAATTCAGTACTTACGAAAGATGATTGTGCCATTTGATTGAAATCGATTAAAGTTTTAAAAAATAAATTATACTTTCATTACTCCCTTAGGACAACTATCCCCCAGGCCATATTCTCGTTGCGGCATCTAACCCACACATTGGGCATCTATCCTCATTCATGAGACTTTTTTTTTCTTTTATTACAAAACCAATAAAGAAGATAATATGAAATAATCTCATTTATTTCCTTTATCTATAAATACACTAACCATAACAATAGTACTATATTTTTAAATAGTTATCTATTTTGCTCAACAAGCACATTTGTAGAGGTTGGGCATCTATCCCACATTTACCCTATTTGGATTAGCCTTTGTGTTCGTCAGAATGAAATCAATTTACATTTTGCTTTATTCAGTAATACGTTATTGAATCTACGGAAAGCTATAATCATATGCAGGTCTATATGGAGATACCGGATGTTTGTTACGGTTATTAAGCACAAGTTAAAAACTTATGATTATTGATTTAATTTCTTTGCCTAAATTTTATTGCAATTTCAATTCCTCATTCCACAAAACAATTTTTAATTCTCTTTACTGATATCGAATTGTTATTCACTTGCGTTATAATTGAGGACAAAATCCAAAGGTCAAATACAAGTTTTGGAGAGAATATCAGTTGCGGAAAAATTAATTGTGTTTTTTAAAAAGTGGCGGAATCATGTTTACAGATCCGAAATAGCTTGAAAGGTTATCGAAATATTGGGAAAAATAAAATGATAACTGATTTTGTGTCGATATGGCACGCATAGCATCGTGAATATAAAATGCGAATGATGACATTCAAATGTTTGTTTATAAAATTTCATTTCGTGTTCAAATGACGTTCAGTAAAAAACTGAAGAATGAAAACTAAAATCAAGTTTCAAAATGAAAGAAAATAATTGCTGGCATGATAAGATTAAAAAATATTTAAAAACGGAATGATGCATATATACATATTCTATGAAGATGACAAATGAATCAATAACAGGGACATCACCCAGGGACATCATTTTAGCAAGGACTTCTATTAAAACAACCATCTCAACAGAGTAACCTAGGTATCGTTTGTAGAGTTCAAAGAGGATTTGCGTCCCACCCGAAACTGAAAACTCCATGAGGTCAATTAGGTATTATCAGTACCAATGGTACAGTCAGGACAAATAAATGAAATTATTTGTTATACAATGAAGAATCTTTAATTTTATCTGTTCGCAAAACAATACTTCAACTGAAAATCAATCCTCAAGGTTAGACTGAAAATACTTGATATGATAATCCAAAACGAATTCAAGTAACACTTTGTTGTGAGATTTTTCATTTAACAATTTATGTTTACGCGTATGAACAAACCTGAGGAAGTTACTGTATTATGAAATAAGTGATGTGGTTTGCGGTTTTGTAAACTATTTAGTTATAATCTGACAAAAAAAAGTTACTTGAATAAAAGTAAAATTTGAAATACGAACTAATATCCAGAAAATATCCGACGAATATTCTAGTCGTGTTTTGAAAAACAATGTATGTTACTGTAACTTATACAAATACCTATCTGCATTTATTGCTACTTCAATTTCTTCGCCAGAAATCGAAAATCATTGCAAAAAATTCCATGTTGTGCAATGCGATTTTGTTGTTCGCACTATCCGGGTCTGACAGTTCTTAGGTATTGCTAGAAATATTAGATCTATGGTTGGATGTAAGAGCAATATTTACCGTGATTTATCATGTGCAGATGTTGAATTCTGCCATTTGTCAGGTTAAGTTATATAGTATCTCTTGTACTGAGTACTCTTTCAATAAAAGCATTTTTTTTCACCGTAGTGTGCGCTGGGCATGCTCTATCTCCGAAGCCCCGATACATTCGGGAGGGAGCGCCAGCATTATTAACCAATGACCACTCCCCCACACCGTGGGGTAAGTGATCATTGGGTCCGAGAATCATGTGCCCTGAGCAAGCGCAGTGAGCCAGAAATGACAGCCTTCTGCATCTGTTCGGCTAAGATTTCTGCCTTAGAGCGGCAAGCCGGTCTGATTTTAAGGTTCGAGAGTAGAGAGGGCATCATTCCACCAAGGACTCCAACAATCAGAACCACCATCTTGACAGAGTGGTCTGGATGGAGTCTGCGGAGTTCGAAGAGAAAATCTCGATATTTTTTCCTTTTTGCCTCCTCTTTTCGGACGATATTCGTCTCGCCAGGAGCTGAAAACTCCATGACAAATATCGTCTTGCTCTGGTGGTCGAGAAGGACTACATCATTATTATTTTTTTATTCATCGTAGTGTGCGCTGGTCAGGCCCTATCCTCCGAAGCCCCGATACATTCGGGAGGGCGCGCCAGAATTATCAAACAATGACCACTCCCCACACCATGTGGTAAGTGATCATTGGTATATTGGCTAAACGGGGAGAACTTTTTGCCAAAGAATTGAATTCCATGGAAGTAGTTTCTTGAATGGAAAAACCATTTCCACATTTACAAACAATCTCTTACCAGAAAGACAGCATGAGTTTAATCATGTATATATAACGTGTTAAATTTAGAAGAGAAAAGTTTCAAACTCAATCTTTTTGAATGTTTGGAAAGAATTGAATAGATTTAAGAATTCGGGTAATTTACTGAATGACCAAATAGAATTAAATAACTTCCCGTTTCTAAATATTTTTTCAAATGTGAAAACTGGTACATAAGCTCAGGTTATTTCATTTAGCACAAACTCAGGTTGGCTAGTTAAAATTCAAGTAGGTACTTGAAATCCAGGTACATCAAATTATAAAAACATTTGTAAAGCATTGAATATGTAGATTCAGTTAGTAAAGACACGCCTGAAGAAGCCATTGCATGGCAAAACACGTGTTGCGTTTTTGTGAAACTGTTAAGTGAAAATCTCACAATAAAATGTTTCTTGAATACACAAAAAATAGATGTATTAAAAAAAATTGATTCAGATATACTAACCAGTTTATTGTGTTTATGACGAGTTTTTAAAATTCAACAGAAAGATTCAATGAAATCATTGCTTACAACGATAAAAGGGCGCCAACGTTTCGAATGGACTAATAGATGAATCCATTAAGTCAATGTGATTAATTTCAGATTTCTTCAGTTCAGATTACACTAAAGTGTAGTAGCACAGTACCTTCTTCATAATAATCATTATTAGCCCACCAACTGCACAATTAGACATTGCCAATTGTTCCAGTATCACAACCGCTTTAAAAATTGCTGACAGTTTTATGTAAACCACTGATGTATCATATTCTAATCGAGAACGCCTCAAGTTTGTTTGAAAGAGAAAACAGAAACCTAAGATCTGTGGTTTAAAATGAATATGGTAGGCATAAATACCACATCAAAAAAT
This sequence comes from Leptinotarsa decemlineata, assembly GCF_000500325.1. Taxonomy (NCBI): domain Eukaryota; kingdom Metazoa; phylum Arthropoda; class Insecta; order Coleoptera; family Chrysomelidae; genus Leptinotarsa; species Leptinotarsa decemlineata. Next base: position 21,146 of record NW_019291530.1, on the reverse strand, counting down.
AGGATTTTCGTTATTTCTGAACACCAACACTGCAAGTTGGCATTAGCTCCAGCGTTAACCTAAGGAAAAACAAAGAAATCCATATATTGAATGTTTGCTTATATCATGAATGAAAATATTTTTCATGTACCATCAGTTGGAATGTTTACAACATATCACATACATTTGCACTAATGATTTTGAGCTAGAATTTATCACTAGAATGTACTTATCAATGAAACAACTAATATTTGAATATTTGTAACTTTTCTTAAGGTAATAATTAGACATACGCCGAATACTGGTTTCACCGAAAAACCGTATACCGAATTCTATTCGGTTTGACCTTCACCGAACCGGATATTCGGCCGAATTATTCGGTTAAAATATTGATTTGAGGTTTGAAAATGTATGTCGATATAAGTTTTGAAAAGAAATGTGGTTTGATTGAGGTTTAAAAAAATGTTGAATCAATCATAGTTTAAAAATAAATATTTTTCTGATTTGAGGTTTAAAAATAAATGTTGATTTGAAGTTCAATTATTTTATTTTATCAGCTTTATTCAACATATTATTTTTCATAGGATTTGTTTGACTTATATTATAACATAAATCTTATATAAGAAGTTTTATCTACTAGTTCTATACCGTGTCGTGTAGCCAAGAAAATAGAAATACTCGAACCGAATATATTCGGCACCAAGACCGAATGATTTGGCCGAATACCAAACGAATATTCGGCGTATCACTAATAATAATCAATGCTTTCCTGAGTTCAATCTTTGAATAATGAACATAGATGGCTCTTCCCCGTTTTCATCAGAAAATGTGTTTATACTTTGTTTCCTTCCTTCTTTCCTCTCATTTCCAAATATTGGCATGTCTACGGCCAGTCCCATTTTGCAAGCCCAGTATGGTGAGAACTTGGGAAAATAAAAAAATCTCACTTCTCACTTTTATCGTCGCCATTTTTCCACACACGCAGCGCCCTCATCAGTTGATACCTGTCGTATTATGTTGATGAATTATGCCTTAAAAATATGTCCCTCAGAATAAGTTAAACCACAAAATACCTTTCGTCAAACATCAAACTTGGGCAACCACGAAAATTCTTGCCGAGAGAGGACGCTGAGGGGCGTGCGGTCAGTTCTTACGGGTTTTTCTTCATTTGTGATCGAAGCTACTCACGGATCAAAGTGAACCTGCACGTCGTTTTGATTTCAGACAGGTTGGAGCCTGGCTCCCTTACCCTTTGAACTGATGATCAAAGTGAAATTATGGGGCATGTTATAAACACCTAATTTTTGACACTTGAATAGATGTTTGAATGTTATCTGTCGTCTTGACCTGTCGCCCTCTAGCGCCCTCTGATAGCCTCGTCGATGGTGGCCCTCATTCTGTCATTGCTTTAAAAAAATGTCCGGAGTAAGAATCATTCGTTGATTAAACAGACGTAGTATTACCTGTCTGCTACCATCTACCATAAGCTTAAGATTCAAACCACCAACTTTACATTGTCCTGAGCCCTATTCTTGAACCCTTAATCGTTTTTAATGCATCCAAGCGCCTGAAAAAATCTTCAAATCAGAGTGGTTAGCAAAAGTATGGAAACTGTTATGGTCATGCTAGAACAGATTATTTGTACCCACCTATTTAATGTATCCTTTACGGACTGCAATTAATTGTTCAAGTCGATTATTCGTCGAAAATATATAAAGGGCCTAACTGACGATCCTTTCACAGAATGTGATAAAATTTAGACGAATTGTCGTTTTATGAATATGTTAAATTCATCAATTACTGTTTTATTTTTGGCCTTGACACCTGACAGCATCAAGTTATTCTCAAATCTGTTCATTTTTCCAGTTTATAAGTCTGTATCGTCTTGGACTATCCAAAATCATATGTGATTGAACTGGCCGATACTTGATTAAAATCCATTCTATAACGTATTTGAACAACACAGATGTTTACCTGACAGTTTACAAAACCGCGATACGTGTTTCACCATACAATATCTTATTCAGGCGTGTTCAGTACTAACTGTCAAATGAACGCTGAACACACCTGTATAAGCTATATTAATTGTATAGTGAAATATGTATCGCGGTTTTGTAAACTATAAAGTGAAAAATCTCAAAAAGTGTTATTTGAATATGCTATCAAAAAACACTTTGTTATACGTTATGGATTTTCATCAACTATCGACCGATTCCATCAAAAATATGTTATCAATAAGTCGATTGTGAACTGAAAGATGTTAGGATTTGTTTCTTATACCAGTATTCTCAGTCCATATTCAGTGTGCAGATGGGTAGTTGGCTAACCACTCTTGATTCTCCGACTGTTTGAATTTCAATTATCAGTGGGAAATTTGAAAACCACTAAACTTCAAGAACTCACTACGTTGTTGTTTTTAAATTGTATTGTGTTGTGTGTAGTTCGATTTGAAAGAAATAGTTTTTTAAGACAGATTGTTTTAGAGTTTTTCCTGTTCGATCTGGCAGCAAAGGAAGGAATGCTAAATTCAACCAAAGATTGTCTGGCACTCAGATTACGAATAAATTCTCTTCATCAAACTTGGAAGTGGTTACATCAAACAATTGCTCTTCACGAATATCTCATTGAATTAACATCATCCTCCAAAAACGTTTCTACAAAAAGCTTCCTGATTCATTAGAGTATTAAAAAAGGCACAGTAAAATAAATATTGTTTGAAAAACAAATACCTGCTTGAAAATGGCATTAGCACAGCGATCGTTTTCAAGATTTGCCTCCATTATTACTCGTGCAAATGCTAGAAACTATTCTGCCAGCTCAATCACTACCAGTGAGGAGGATATCCAAAAATCTGTGTTCATTTCGCAGTCTAAAGATATTTTCACCAATTTGGCTTTGGAAGATTGGTTGTATCATAATTTTGATTTCAAAAACCATCATGTTCTGATGTTATGGCAAAACAATCCTTGTGTAGTTGTTGGTCGCCATCAAAACCCTTGGCTTGAAGCAAACATTTTACAATTACCAAGTATTACAGAAGAAGGAGTTCAGTTAGCACGTCGTAATAGTGGAGGAGGAACTGTATATCATGATAATGGGAATCTGAACTTGACTTTTTTCACTTCGAGAGAGCATTATAACAGAAAGTATAATCTAGAAATCATTGCAAGAGCGTTGTTTAGAGAATATGGGATAAATGTTGAAATTTCACCAAGAGAAGATCTGCTACTCAACACTTTCAAAGTATCCTTTTTATATTAATTTATCATCTTATAATCTCATATTTTCATTGTGAAATGTTTGTCTTGATTATTAACAGTTTCATTTTATAGTTAAAGGCTTTGCATGAACATTATTTTCAGACAGGGTAATGTTAATATGTTAGAAACATTCTAACCAACCCATAGTTGAATTTTTGCCCCCCTTAAAATATATGTTAAATTGTAAGAAGTCTGGCTAAATACCAGTTGTAGCAAAATGATAATTTTTTATACTTATTACTTTAAAACATCATCACGTGCTTTATAACTTTGAAATTCAATTAATAAGCAGTCTAACTTTTGATTCCAAATTTTGGCAGGAATATGGGATGTGCATTTTCATGAGTAAGTACCAGTGTCATTAAAATTATCTGACCTCCAAAATCCTTTTGAAAAAAGTTTGTAAAACAATTTTCTTTTTAGAGAGAAACTAAATTTTCAAATATTAAAATTTCAGGTATTCAATAAAAAAAATTAGTAATTTTATACACAGCCCACTTTTTAAAAATGTTCCATCCCTTTTAAGGAAGTTCTGTTATTATTCGAATAATGTCAGATGAACAATGAGAGGTAAAACAGGAAACTCATAGAATAAATCTAAAACAAGCACTTTCACCAATCACCTGTACTCTTGACAAGCGTTTCACAAACCAAGTTGGCGTCTTCATGAGCTGAAGAAAACTCTTCTCCTCAAGATGCCAACTTGGTTGGTGAAACGTGCATTGAGAAGAGCATTGCATTTCTGGTAATAGGTAAAAAGCTTGTGTTCAATTCAGATGAACATGTTTCTGAGGCTTCTGCAATTCAATTTTACATTTTCACAACTTCAAAAAAATGTATTTTGTATCCATATAATTAGATCTGCTAATAATTCGACTTATTTACTAGAGAAATATATAAGTGTTCATCTATAAAGTTTATTATTTCACTGACAACTATCGTACTAGCCAATGAAAAACATTTTTTAAGACTAGAAACATAATTGACAATCGTTTCGTAAAAGGTGGTAAGTTGAGACAAATCTTGAAACTGACTGGATTTTCTTCATTTTGATTATTTGTTTATTAGGCAATACTTTCTGTGATGACGGGTTCTTCAATACAAGATCAAAGGATTGTTAAAATAACATTTCAAAAGTTTGAAAGCAAATACACATCAAGTGAAATATTTGTTGACTGTAGTTGAAAATAACAACAGACATCTGAATTTTTGGAATGTTTTCAATTTGCCACTACTTAATGTTAATGATTTTCAAAAGCAGGTTGAATATAGTTTATTGCCTTTGTAATAAGTATAAACTGATAAAAATATAATTCTTATTACTTCATACAGCCGGAGAAATATTCCTGATGATACACAAATTTATTATAGGGACTAAATTAAATATATATTTTTCTATGATTTCCCCCACAATATTAAATGAGATTTTCACCACAGCCCTTTCAAGAAATCTTGTGAAGCTTGGTTCAAACATGATCTGAATCAAAAAATCAATTTATACCTATCTTATTGCAAAATTTTATAATGATCACCCTGGAGAAGTGACTCAATCTGAATCAAATTTGCTTTTAAAATGTTTATTTAATTTTTTTTTTTGGAATTGACCCTTCCAGCTATAAATTTTTGACAAGGTTAAGTGACAGTGTATTTCCTTGGATAGGTATCATTTCTTGTACCTTCCAAATCATCTTCATTTTGGTAGGCAACTCTTCATTGATATGGACAGCATTTTTTTAGGTTTTCTCCTTATATTTTTTAAGGTCCTCGAAATTTTAGTTTGTCAAATTAAGATTCACAAATGAGAGATATTTTCATTAAGTAAACCATTAAACATTCTCAATCACCATAATAAATTTTAATGTTCTGTGAACATTGACCCCCCCATTGTTTTGGTTAGAACTGAGGTCAATGACACTTGCACTTTAAATTGCTATTGTCCTGCCACCTGTTTGGAAATTTCAGTTTCTTAATTCTTTTATGAAATCATTGTTATGAATATTTGTTTTTGGGGGTTCAAGATGGAATGATATAGTTTTTATGTATTATAATAATGTGTCTCTATTTTTTTTACTTGTTAAAAGAATAGGATTTTGCCCTCACACTCACGATGTCAATTAAATATAAATGGGAGGTAGGACTCATCCATTACTATAAATTTTTGTCTGTTTCCCGACAGAAGCTGTTTCCACAGTAAAATATGGAAAGTTGAAAGTGAAATTTAAAAATCAAAATTTAAATGGCAAATTATTGATATCATGTGATTGATTGATATTATATTTCAATTGTAGAGTTTGGTCTTCTTGCATCTCCAATAATTATAAATCTCCAGATGATTTTTGGGCCATAATTATATTGGAAATGGAAAACTCACATTGAATTATATTAATTTCAAATGGATTCAAAAAAAATAATCAAGAGATGATTTAAAACATTTCAAGTCTTGAAATCTATTTTGGAATTACGTCAATATTTCTTCTAGCTTTTTTATATATTCGTTGAGTTTTTCTTGTTTAATATTGGAACTATTTTTTTTAATTCGAAAAAAATTACAAAATTATGCCACCATTTATGTTCGTTCACGCAGTTTTCGATGAGTCATATCATATCATATTTGTTTTCAGTAATTTGAAAGACATTTTGAAATACGTAGGAAACGATAATATTTTTTTTAATACAATAGCACAAAGATGGCTCTCTGAATATAAAAAAATTGGTTTTCTTGTTTTAATTTGTCACAATGTAGCCTCATGCCGAATAAACATGATACCAAGAATGAGCAGCCACCACAATATATTTTTTCATATTACCATCGTTTGAACAACCATATTTCATCTTTGATGTTTCATATACTTGGCGAATGTCACAGATTTAGGTTTGTGTTTTTTTCCTCAACTGTACAAAGCAGATTTCTGGAACAGCAGCCAAATTGGGAAGACCAAATGCATATCATCACTGTACACTGCTAGTGAACGCAAACAAAATAGATCTTAGTTTGGCTCTTCAAAAGCAAAATGTAAGTAGTATTTATACTGTGGTGTTTTATTTTTGGGCATATTTTTTTTCTACCAAAAAATCTAGTACAATATACAAAAATAGTTGTCATTGAAAAAAGCATAGGTGAATTTGATTTCTCGTCAATTCAAAAATTCGATTTTACATTTAAATTACTCAACAAAAATTTTTTTTGGTTTCATCTTGATTGGGTGGTATTGAAAATGTTTTATATAAAAAGTGAATATAAAAGCTGTAGAGGAATAAATTTACTTCAAAAAATCACCCAGTTGCTGAGGCTGAAAGACCCTAAGTTTTCAAGTCATGGAACTTGAATGATGAATTTTAATAAAAATTAACATTTATTCATTTAATTATCAAGACTACTCATTCATGTACAGTAATTGAATTAACTTACCTTTAAGGTTTCTAATAAATCATTTTGATAAGTTTATTCATAAATTTCATTCTTTAATGTGATATACATGGTACCAGTTAATCTTTGTTTGTGAGCATCTGAAAATTGTTTTCAATGCGTTGCTACAATTTGTGATGAATCAGGAAAGGAAAGGCTGTGTTTTCATTTCATATGATGTGCAATAATTGTTCATTTAATTTCGGAATTCTTCAGATTTGCTCTCTCTCCAGGAACGCATCACGAATATGTCAGTTATAAATATTGTCTTTGCTCTTCGTCACATTTCAAATCAATTCTGTTAATTCAACTCTCAATATAGGATATAGAAAATAACTTGAAAATGGTTTATTAAACCAAAATCGGTCATCACAAATGAAAATCTTGGTAGAAATTAGACAAAGTTATTTTCTTTATCCAATATTCAATATGAATTTCTGCAAAATACATAGATCAGCAATCGAACAAATTTAACTATTCATTCTGCAGTGTCACTGACGACACAAAATATTTTGAAAATCTCCAAACAGGTATTATGAGAAGAATTTTTTTTGGCTTTCTTCTTCTCCATCATTATACATGGAAACTTCTGAAGTAAGGAAGAAAGTGATTAACTTCAACCAACTGTATATTATCAAAAATTCATGTGGAAGATTAAACCGTTCAAATAGAATTAGAGTTTTTAGATGCAAAATCCTACAAATATTTTCTTTCAGGTGCATTAACATTAACATCTTTTATAATCAATTCATGGAACTGGAAAAAACATTACATGAATATGTGTGAGAATTGTATTTCAATTATATGTGAGATGATTTCATAGAAATTATTGGTTATAATTATCATTTAACTACTGTTAATAAATGAACACTTTCAAAAATTGATAATTTTAGAGCCTCATAGAGTTTATTCTTAGTTAATTTTTTATGTTATTTCAAAATTATTGAGTGTTGAATATTTATTTTTATTAAAATTCATGTTTCAAGTTCCGTAACTTGAAAACTGTTTGTCGTACAGTTTCATCTGACTAGAACTTTTTGTAGCAAATTTAATGTTCTACAATAGCTTTACATTCACGTTTTCTGAATATTTTTTTATTACGAAAAAATCGAGTCAAAACCCAAAAAAAGATCCTGATATTCAAATGGATGGATATCTAACTATCTCAGATTTTTATTTTGAATTAAACGAATTTCCGAAATAGTTCAGCAACATATTTTAACAATATTTGATGAATTTTACAAAAATTTTATGTATTTTATGAATGGTGCTAGGAATCGCTTGATCTCATTAATCTTTAGCTTGCATAAGTTACGACTTCTGAGGTTTGTTTTTCGTAGGAGGGCGACGGAAAACATATTTTAGTAATCAAATTATGTAAATATAATTTGAGTACTGATTGTATGGACTCCTTCTGAAAATACTCTCTTCCATATATCTTGTCGGGACAAATCCCATATGTTATTGATAAGGTTCCAAACCAATTCTGCTGTTAACAGCGAGTTTTGTGAACTATAGCCAGTCGTGTATTTGATCTAGGTACTCTCTATGTCCACAGTGGTCTTGAGTGTGCACATACCTCTTGAGGGAAAATGGATACCAATTTTGAATCGATAATGAATGAAACTGTTGTACCATTTCAAAGCTTCCTGAAATTTTCAATATGAATTGATTTATGGGTTATTCATCATGATAATGCCAACACTACTGAACACTTTTCCAAGTTTGTAATCTTAAAATAATAATATTTGTTCAGAAGCGATAAATATACCTTTTACATTCTTGATCGTGGGATTTATTTCACTGTTACTTTGCCCTAATGATTTCAAGTAGTCTGTTTGTCTTACTGTACAGTCATTAGCAATTTTGGTACCATTTTGGTTTCTGTTTCTGCTCTTCAAGGCTCGCTTCGCAATTTCGAAATCAGCAAATATTTTATTGGGCGAGATTTGCCTTGAATAATGTTTTTACCAAATCAGACAATTGTAGAGATTTTATACTCTATATGAAAATTTTTCTTTTCAGCAAATCCTCAATCACGTGAAAGTCATACTCAATTTTTTATTCGTCTTATTGAAACCAGCTTATGGAACATTATAAAAAAATCATCATTCTTTGACAGTGTTATTCTGTATTCAACTTCCGATAATACTACCTCACTACCACCATTGAAAATTTTAGCTTTTCTAGCTTCCTTTATATCTGTTCTTAACGTGGCTATTTGAGACTTTATTTCAATCATTAGTTTGGAATTTGAGGAATCGACTTTGAAGTTGATCGGCATCCTTCAAAAAGCAGCATTAGTTTCCTGGGTTTCAATATCATGCAGCGTAATTCAGTAGGCAATAGGCCCAAGCATTTTTCATGAAGATGACCAGTATTTGAAAATAAATCAATTACATATCGAAACTGTCATATCAATATTTATCATTTGATTGCATTCACCTTTATTTTTACTTTCATATCACTCTACTCAACAATAATGTCACTATCAAAGCCCAGAAGCGTTGCTTTTACGTTTTGAGCACACAAAGCTGTTTTAATCTCCCTCAGATCTCGTCATTGATAATGCTGAGTAAGAAGTTGGCATGATAAATTCCTATATGAAGACAAGTCAAATTCCACCAATCAGATCAAGAGTCTCATAAAAGTTTTCTGTTGCAAAGTCAAGCTTCGAAATCAACCGCCAATGAACCTTTTTCCTGAAGTACGAAAAATCACTCACTAGTAGCGCTAGTAGTTCGGTAGGGACAAACACTGCCTAATCCTCATATAAACATATGGTAAAGTACAATTAAAAAAGAATGTTCCTGGAGCAAAACTAAAATTTGCAACTGTAAAGGATAACAATGTTGTAACATTAAAACGTTGGCTTGCATACCGTAATTTTAAAGTAACTGAAAAAAAAGTGAATTAATAGACAGGTTAGTATACAGACTCTAGTAAATTCATAATAATTATGAATTTCAGATTTATTTCCGAGTGAAATATGAATCAAATATAGATGGTAATGAAATAAATTTAATCAAATATAATGAATGAATATAATTTAATAAACGATTGAGGTTATATCTCATTCTAATCAATGGTAATTAACTATGAAAAATTTACTATTCATTTCACATTTAGAGCATACATATGAATATTTATTTATTTTTTGCACTGTTAAATCCACTCTCGAAGCATGTATCCATTTCTTACATCTAACCTCATTAATATGAGGTTTTATAAATGGTATAAAAAACATGTTTTCTTCCGCATATCGATTATCCGACGTACAATTCGCAAAACAGCAATGTTTTGTTGGCATTATACTAGCCCAAAATGATTTTTTATATCAGATTTATATTTTCAAATGAAAAATTAATATTAGGTACGTAAATAACACTGTTTTACATGTGAATAGTTTATGTTTCTCCCTACTACTAGTGCTGCCTCTCTTGACACGTTCGCTGTACTATTCTCAGGAAAAAGGCTCATTGAAAAATCGCATTATCTTTCTCTGCTGTTTCACTGGAAACAGGTTAACAGGCCACTAGTTGATATAAAAGAGCAAAAGCTTTGCCTTCTTGGTCCAATAATATACTGCACTGTTTTGAACCGCCATGAATCTCACCAATAGTAAGTACTGAGAAGGGTCGTGAATAGAACATTTGCTGCTTTCAGTACAAACAGGTACCCAAAAGCATTTCATTGAAAACAAATACATTCACCAATTATGAAAACTTCTATGAGGCATAAGTTATGAAAACTTATATATTCTGGCCACTATGTCCAATATCTATTTTTTTTGTTGACATTGGAAAAAATAAGCAAGTATATGAATTATATGATTTTCAGAAAAAAATGGAGAAATTGAATTGAAGAGTACACAATATTATGTTATTTTGCAATTTCATTTGTCCTGCCCAAAGTAATGAAATTACAGAAAGCTTGGCTGATGAAAAATAGCCATCTTAGTAACAGCCCTACACATTTGACTGTGATCTCATGAAATTTATCGATTTATATTCAAGCTAGTTATGAATTACTTTTCTTATTCATTTAAAAATTTATTCAAATCAGTGTTTTTATACTGATCACTCTTGCGAAACATGTGTTGCGATTTTGTGAACTGTCTAGGTCTAGCGGAAATGTCACAAAGTGTTATTTGAATAGCTTTTGGATTTTCATCAAGTATTGTCCAATTCCGTCACAATTCTTCTCTTATCTATCTCTGTAATGCATTTTATCACAGGTTGAAATCAAGACAAATGCCACAAAATCTGAAAGATCTAAAGTGATGAATTTGTGTGAGGCTGAACCTAATGTTGATATTATGAAGTTGATGACAGCTGTAGGCTGGGAATATATGCGCACACCAGCCCTTACTTTGATGGATGGTGGAACAGAACTAGCAAACAAACAAAAAGGTTTCCAAATGATAAATCCCACCGAAGATTGGTTCCCAGGTTAGTAAATTACCTTAAATCAATGTTAAACAAATCGACATGTCTGAAAAATATTCCATGTAAATGATAATCTATCTTGATGTATATGTACTAGTTATATTCTCGTAAAAAATGAAATATTCGGAGTATAAACTATAATCTTTAGTTATTGCTTGATATGTCTTGTATGACTAGTAACGTTTGGGGAATTATAACAAAAATGGGGGAGATCTAGCCATGTGACTAGTTATTGAATCTAGTAGTCTTGAATCTATTAGTGAATAAAAAAAAAATAAACTAAAAGTGAAGGATCTCTAGTCACGTGATTTGTCATTAGAACAGACATGAACAAATTTTTCTTGAGCGAATTCATTGAAGGGTCACATATTAAATAACGACCAACCAACTGAAGTTTTTTTGCATTATTTTGATAGATTCAACTTTACATATTAATTGTTTGACTGAACAAATTATGAACGTTTCGATTTTTTTACCAATTTTCAGGTTTGAACAAAATACGTGAACAACTGACCAGTTGGGAGTGGTGTTATGGAAAAACTCCAAAATTCAACATATCAAAATCGTTCAAAGTACCAGACTGTCTTGTTAATGGGCATGGAGAGTGTGAAGACTTAAAAGTAACTATGGTTGTTGATCAAGGTAAGATAAACGACATCACATTATTCATCCCGTCGGGACTCCTGTTTGATGGTTCTTCTGGAAATGTCGATATGTTACGAAGCTTAGTAGGACACCGATTTACTGAAGAGGCTCTCAATAGTTTGGAAAATTTGTTGAATGATTTAGTGAGCGACAAGGAAAAATTTGTCACTGAGTGTGTTAAGCAGGTTATGAGAACTGTTTGATATAATGACAGACAGAAAAATTAGATATTTTTCTGTCTAATTCAGCTCTGACAAAAAAAGATGACCTACAAACTTGATTACTATTTATGTGAATTGCTTGAATTTATTTTGATATGATTTATTTTCAATTTACTCATTGATGAAGATTGAAGTGTTATTTTCAATAAATTAACCAAAGTTTTAGAGATAATATTTATTGCAAATTTAAAACTTTATACCTTTTATGTTTCGTATGTTTGGTTTTACAAAATCATGAAGCTCAGTCAAATGGTATATGTTAAGTTCTATATTGTAATAATGTATATTTTTGTAGTGATTATATTGATATTGTCACAATAGCTTTCTATACTGCTATATTTATGACTATATCTCTGGATGATTTCTATTGTTTAGTGTCAAATTAGGTTAAGACGAAATGCCGTTCTCACGGTTAACAAGAATTAATCATATCATTTATGTATTAACACAATATTATTTGTTCAGTATAGTTTGATTTAGTTTCGTATCTACGTTCGGGCATGAGAAGTGAAACCATTCTGAAATATCTGATATGTCTCTGAAATAATCTATCGAGAATTATTACCTGTAAGGTGAAAAATGTGTTAGTTATATTTTGTTACATTTATTATTCCTAAATAGAAATTTAGTTTGTGAAGAAGGTATGGAGCTTTTGAAGCTAAGGTGGTAGTGTGAAGTAATGAACCCAGACAACATACAAACATCCGTTGAGTATCCACAGTACATCCAATTCATGTTCAAAGGATAGCTAATGGATGTTTGGAGTGTAACACTCTGAACATCCATAAGATATCGTACAAGTTTTGTATGTGACCTGAATTGGATTTGAATTCAATATCCAGAGGATATCTGGTGATACCTGGGCGTGGACTTTGAAATACTGAAATATATTTAGCTTTAAAAACTCTTATCTGTTTCTTGACAGCCTCAATGTCTTTATTTTATTTTTCATGCAATATTATTTTAGAGTTGTGCCTTACTACATGATAGTGATATATGAATTAGTATTTTATTTGATAAAAATTTGTTTCAAGCAATGCCTGTTTCTTTGAAAGTTCTAACTCATTACCCACATCAAAATGATACTTCTGTGTTATAGTCTGTACACAAATTCAACCCAGCCCAACTGTAAAGAGATTTTATAAAAGTAGTTAGTCAATTACTTTGAACATGCCTCATCAATTATATTTATGAAAGATCGAATTGAAATATTTAGCATGAACAAATCCAGTGAAAAAGCTTTTCTCATGTACTAAAATTGTTTATTCAGTCTTCACGAAGTATATTTAACCAAACAAGTTAGTTATCAGGAGATGAAGTATAGAGTATCTCCTGATGACACCAACTCAGTTTGTAAAACAGTCACGAAGCATATTTAACCAAACAAGTTAGTTATCAAGAGATGAACTATAGGGTATCTCCTGATGACACCAACTTGGTTAGTAAAATAGTCGTTGAAAATAGTGTTATAGTTTTGATGTATGGCAGAAGTGTCTCCCTTGAAAATAGTCTCTTGGCTTATTGCATTAGAAAGGATAATTAACCAGTACTACCTTGCAGAGACACCTCCCAATATTTCTCAAACGGGAATAGGGTTTGGGTGATATATTTGTTCATTGAGAGTATTGGGCCTATATGTGGTTTTGAGGAATTCCTGATGTTACAGAAACTTGTGATGATATGGAATCAGCATATTTGACATACTGAATTCTAATAACTGCATTTTAACATCTTACCTGTGCCAATAGCTAGGAGATCATGATAAACCCTGTCAAAAGCCTTCACAGAAGCCAATATAGAGTCCACCTCTAGATTATTCAAAAGAAATCGTTGATGAGCTCATAAATGTGTAGAGGTGAATTGGTGGATCTATGAGATGAAAAGCCATGTTGTGTTTATTGAATATGTTTTCTTATCGAACGTAGTTTTTTAGTTAACAAACGATCCAGTAATTTCAGATGAATGTTTGAAAAAAAGGTTTTGTCTTGATGAGTAACGCTACTCTATATTCCATATTTGGGAAAATTGGTTTCAACGAACCATAAAATATTGGGTAGGTACTAGTAAAAAAGTATTTACAGAAATTATTTTCATTCTGTTGACAGTGATTGATAGATATAACAATGATGAAAAACAAGTTTTCTCTCGAGATCCCCTGCTACTAATGCTTGAACTGATCATTATTCATAAGTGGTGAATTTCCATTCCTTCAGAATTTTCTCTAGTTCAAATAATTTAAAGAGAAACCTACATGTACATAACCAACCTCAATTAGAAAACTATTGGATAAGGATTATATCATGATCTGTCATCTGTTTTCGATTCTACCAGAAAAGAAATTTAGCACATGTTATCAAATTTTTTCTGTTGATGTTTAAATATAGGTAATTCCAATCTCATTTGTACTCATCACGAAATAATAAGTTTTGAAACGTTTGTTTGAAATTTGGTAATAACAGACTGGAAATCAATGAAAGAACAAATAAAGTGAAAATGAATGAAATGTAACAATAATTGATAAAACTAAAAATTACATGTTTGAACTTACTAATATAACATCCAGTGGTCAGAAGCTGAAAATATCCACAGGGAGGAACACTGGTTCAAAATGAAGTTCAAAGAAAGTGCATAAATGTTAAACAACGATGCATTTAGCCAGACTAGTGTAGAGAAACGTATGGAAACCACTAATCAAGCGGAAAATCAGGCTGCGTTACACTGAACCAAAAGGAGGGAGGGGAAAGGAGTGCAGTGAAAGCTCCCAAGTGACCTATAAATAGTCTCGTACATCAGGAATAGGCCAGTTATCACCTGAAGACAATTGTGGATAATTTTTGCATTTTTCATCATTCATTGTGATTATTTTATTTCATGCTTCATTTATTTAATTTTTTTTTGCTTTACATTGATAAAAATTATCAGCCTTGGTTTAACTTTTTATTTTGAAGGAAAATTTTCTGATCTTTGACTTGTTGGTAGTTTAAAATGAGATTTGCTGTGATAATTATAAATAGTGTGAACAATAAACGTTAATGAAACTGAATAAATGAGACATTCGAATGGTGTTACTCAATAATACCCAATCGGAAAAATGATTCTTTTTAAGTAGGCACTGTCCCCTAAGTTTCAAATGCTAAAAGATACCCTGAGGCTTTGCCTTTGGATTCGATTCTAATGTCCTGTGATATTAAATCCACAAAAAATACTTTTTCAATCATAGTCATGACGATAATTTGACCGAAAAGTACATTGACGCGTAGAATTCGAACTACTAGTAGGATTTGGAACTTCTGTCTGTTAAAATCTATTTTTCCGTTAACCATCTGTCGTTTTTTACGAACCACAACTTTCAGAAGTCAAAATTTGTGCGAGTTTCAAATTAATGAGGTCTTACCTTTAACGTACTATTCCTTGCACATTTTACGTGATGATGCTAACCTGGTTAGTGAAACTCGTGTCAAGAGACAGTATTTGCTTTCTGGTGATGGAGAAGGGTTTTTTTAATAGATGCAGAGGACACTCCTTAGGGCTGACGAAAGCCAAAGGGCGTCATTTGGTCTGGTCTATTTAATTAAAATCTGAATGTTGAAATAATTAGATAGTAGGTATGCACGATCGTAGAGTAGCCGTATCAATAAAGAAATCAGTATCACATATAACTACATCGTGTTTGTTCTTCTATAAAACTACAAGAAAGTCCGAGGTGGTATATTTTTTAATTATGGCTTTATGGCTATATATGGTATATAGTGTGGTAATTGGAAAACTATTTAGACGGATATATCAGTCCTTGTCAAATAAATCTTTCAGTTACTTTTGTATATTTAAATTGAACTGAAAACGTAGGACACAAAAATACAATTGACATTAAATAAACTATTTTCAATTTCTACAACTACAACAACTGAACTTTTCATGTCAGAAACAGTTACTGAATTAATAAGAATATATACAGATTGATGGAAGAATCATTACAATCTTCCCCACTAATCCGAAACAAGTATCAACTACATCTCATGATCCCGGAAACAAACGGATAGTTGTTTCATTCTGTGTGGTCTGTCAAATGGAGTTGTACTGAAAGATGGTGTTTGTCATGAGTACTTGGGTTTTTTGGCATCTAATTTTGGATGATCATCTTCTGCTCTTAAAGGTTCTGGAGGAATAATGAAGGGTTGACTTGATCCGAATGATGCTTTTTTCTGTGATGTTGTAACAAAAGTTGATCGTAGTTGATTGATATGCCTTTTAATAGTCCTTACTGTATCGAGGATAATCAAATAATGAAGTTCACCGAGCTTTCTTTGAACTTTTCCAAAATGCCAAATATTTTTGTTGTTAACAAACATTCTAACCTGGACCCTCTCTCTTATTTGAAAAGAGCGTGTCGGCAGAGTAACCACTTGTGAACATTAGAATCATAGGAAAAATTGTATCGCAGTGATATATGCTGGACTTTTTCAGAAGTTGAAGACAGATTATCTTAACGGTTTTCCAATTATTTTTCGTTGTTTGAATGTTGAGTTCAGCAAGGACATTTGTAGCAGAATGCCCAGGAGCAATGCATTTTTGAATAATTCCATGTGCCGAAATTCTTCACGCTGGAATATTTATGCATTATGTGCATATTTGCTTCCTATGGATAACCATGGGAAACATGAGTATCAATGGGATAACCATGGAAACGAAATATATTCTTCAATAGAGAAATTGTAGTTCAACTGGATGGCGCTTAACTTCTGACCATTATCTAATGAGCCTGCATGATCAATATGATTCCTTTCCCAAATTGTTTTGAAGGATCCCATAAATGAGGAATTTCAGCAGGATTTGATTTACTGAGAGCACAATTTCTGCATTGTTCAAATAGTCTTTTGATGTCATTGTTAATTTGTGGCCAGTAAACATAACGACGGGCAAGTTGTTTCATTTTGGTGATTCCAAGATGAGTTTCGTGAAGTGTTCAAATATTCTGGAACGTAGCTTACTGGAACAATAATTCGGTCTTATTAAAACATAAGTCGGTTGAAAAAAGTAAATTCAGAGTCATTCGGTTCTTCATCTGGATCTGGATCTTTTTCAGATTCATTTTTAATAGTTGAAGCTATTATGTTGTTATTGAAAAGTGGAATATCGTATCAGAAAAAATTTGATTGACTTCATCTCTAATAATTTCATCCATTGTAGGATTGGATTATTGAAGTGGAGCTTTGAAAGGCAGTCAACCTTTTCGTTATTCTTCAAGGTATACTCGAATTCGGAAAGGTAGGAAGCGTATCGGAGAAGACGTCTGGAAATCATTTGGAGAAGTGCCTTATTAGACTGAAAAATCCTTGAAACTGGTTCATTGTGTGTGACCAATGTGAAACGTGCCCCAAAAAAGTAATAGAAGAAATGACATACTCTAAAATTGATAGCAAGACTTTTACGGTCTAATTGGCGAGCGAGAAGTGTAAGCGACAGGTCTTTCAACTCTTTTGATTGAATGGCTGAGAATTGCAGTCTTGTTGGGCTGACATCTGTCGTCAAGACCAATGGCAGACCTGGATCGAAGGGAACAAGAAACCTATCGCTACTTTGGTTTTTCAAAAGGCTGCTTCAGAAGCAGCATTTTGCATCTTTTTGTAGGAGTCGTCAAAGAGAATAGGACAAGATTGAGATGTCCGAAAATAACCAGAGTAGTAGAGGAGAAAAAGCCTGAAAAGCATTTGATTTTTTCTGCATTGGATGATCGAGACATCCGCTCTACTGCTTTCGTTTGAGCGGGAGATTTTCCGATTTTGTAGAATTCTATGACTCTTCCCAAGTATTCGATTTGTTCTTGAAAACATGACTTTTTTTTATTGAGGCATAAATTGAAATCGAAAAGTCGTTGAAGACAAGCTTGTCAATTTTTAATACATTCTTCCATTAATACACCATGACAGATGATATCGAATTATGTTGCTGTTTTTTGGAAGTCCTTCAAGGATTTGGAGCAAAACACGATTGCTCAGATGAAGCTGTTTTAATTACAAAACTGAGGCGATGAACACAATATGTTCCTCAATGGGTTATAATCGTCTATATAATACTGGACTCGTCATCAACTTGAACATGCAGGCACGCCTTGTGTAGTGTGAATCCAGCTCACAAAAATAACGAGACTGGCAAAAAGTGTTGATAATGCCATAAATACGTGGAATTGGGTTGTTAGCCTGAACAAGACGTTCATTGACATCACCCTTATAGTCAACGCAAAGGCGAAGTCCACCATCTGCTTTCAGAATAATGACTGAAGGTGATCCCCAGTCACTGGTTGCTGCAGGTGAAATGATTCTATCAGCTTCGAGTAAGTCTAATTCGTGATTAACACGATCAAGTAAGGCTAATTAAGGAACACATCGTAATCGTGTGTTTTGCTTCATTTCGAAGGTTTAATGACACTTTGTAGCTTGGAACACACCCAAAAAGTGGTGCAAATTTTCTGAAAATTTCTTCCGTTGAATTTGCATGCTGCACTTGAAATACTGGTAATGTGTGATTCATTGAAGCATCGATCTGATGAAGATCTATAGCCATCTATAGCGAATCCATAGATGTCCAAGGAGAGTGTCATGAGCCGGTGGAATATATAAACACATCTTCATTTAAACCACAAACATTAAATTGTATTTTAAACATCTGTGTTTTAAACTTGCAGTGTTGAAGTCGCCATCTTGGAAAACGGTAAATGCTATAGATTTGTAATTTTTGCCATTGTATTCTAGAAAACAAACACTATAGCAATATATGAAAAAAATCACAAAATTAGATTTCACCGAACTTTCATTCATAATGATTGAAAACCCAAAAAGTTGTTTTTTTCCATGAATTGAAGGCGACATAATCGCCATCTTTTGGTCAGTTTATGCAGTTTAGTATTCTAGATTTCTGGATTCTGTATTAAATACCTTCTTTAGGTTCCTTCTCTGGTTACTGGCTTACAGAATTCATAAACTGTACTAGAACGCGTATCAACGTTTGATTTCTCTTTAAACAACGCTATTGAATACCGCCGCATGAACAACGCGTGCTCGTTCTGAAACACTGTATGTACCCTAAACAGTAGCGCCAAAAAATGCATAGGCGTACTTTGAGGATGAGACTAGTGCACACATGTTATTCAAAACACGTAAGTAACTCATCCCCAATACTGAAAGTTATCTTTTTTTTTGTAAGTTTTCAGGTGATAATAAAATAATTTTGGATATCAAAACAGCACTAAGTATTTAACGTTACCATCCAAGTCTGATATCTGACAACGAAGCTTTTTTACAAACAAACTTGAAACTTCTTTATATACACCTCTCATTCTGACTTACTTTGATGCGCAGTAACACGTCTGTTATACAGTGAATTTGACACTTTAGAATCACTCTCGGTTTGTTTGGAACAAAAACTTGGGCTGAAATCAAACTGATAAGAGTGTATTCCGGATAATCCATAATATCTATTTTATTTATAGTACACCGTTATAATCCACCAGAATAATAAATTTAAATAGACATAATTTTGTATGTGATTTAATGCAACACTAGATGATAATATAAATAAATCCTGTGACAATTTTGATTTTGAGTGTGCCTAGCGTCGAGCAAAATTGAGCAGTAAAGCTATTATTATTCATTCTTTTTTATATTTAAAAAATACTGATTTATGAACGCACAGCCCTAGAAAGTCTTACAACACCAAGGTAGACCTTACGACACTTCTTATTTCCAACATTCTCAATATGAAACTTGGTATTTTGCATTTTGGTTAGATATAAAAGGACGCTTATATCAGAAATGCCGCAGAAATGCTGGACCTTCTTTATTTTCAAGCAAAGAACCATAGAGAATGCGCTTTCTTGTTATGAAATATAAGGTTTGTGTACTCACTTTCCCAGATGACATGATAACCATTTTGGTACCAATGGGGGACCTCAAATCATCAATAGGATGTCAGTGTATCTTAATCATGTCAGTCGGCAACGGAAATGTTACCACTTTCCGTCTTCCTAGAACTTGCCAAGATGTGGGGTACAATTTTGTAGGCTTGTGGCTTCCTGTACCTGTCAAGAAGATGAAATACGGATATTGTCAGATTTTGCTTGGGATAATTTCATTCTCACATATGAAATTCATTCATATGGTATCAAGTCTGGGATTATCTTTTTCTTACATATGATATCCATTGATATGGTATCAATGGATATCATATGTAAGAATGAAATAATCCCAGACAAGATCTGACAATATCCGTATTTCTTCTTAAAGGGCAAAACAGGGACCATTTTATAGGACGACTGTGAGTTTTTTACATGATTATAACGGCCCTAAGACATCCCATAATTGTCATCGGAATAAAAGTCAATATATATTCATTTGTTCAAAATTATTATTTCTCATTGTCAGAGAAATGTTCAATATCTGTTGTTCATGTTGTGACCAGTATTCAAAGACATCTGGACTTTTACACTCGGATCAAATCGAAATCTTCATTTTCTTCAAATGACTGTAGAAATTCTAGCAAACATATTACACACATTTTTAAGGTCATATGAGGTTCTTGGTTAGTAATATTATTGATATTCTTATACATTTTTTCACAATATCGTTAATAATCATTATATTTCAACCAATTATGATCAAGACACCAAACTATATAAGTCTTAGAATGTTAAAAGCAATTATCTTTGTTTTTAAGGAAGCGAGTCCTTTTTTCTCTCCAAAAATGAAATCTGGTAGGTCGTGGTCTAATGGAATCAAACGTTTCGTCTGCTACTGCGGCAGACATCATCAGTGATGTGTGCGTTGACTGCGAAATCTTAGTAAAGATTGACTTACAAACAAACATATTCCTCTCCGTAAACAAATGAATACATAAACTTGATACCCATCAACTAGCAGACACATTCAAACTTTGGATGGGATTCGTTGACATTGGATGGAAATTGCAAAGACTTCCAAACTCATGACAGTTGACGACAATCGAACCCCATAAATCTTTTGAAGGATGAAAAATGAGAATTTGAAACTTTTTGCTTTTCACCACTTTCATTTGTAACTAACCTTACTGCAGTTTCGTCCTATAAGGACATTTTCAACTTTATACATTAAACTAAAAATGATTGATTACATTAGCCCTTATATAACACCACTGTAGGTAATAACAGAGGTACTCA